>OY720463.1:9954444-10051944 GCA_963082715.1 Harpalus rubripes
TCTATGTACTATTTCTAAAATAACAAACACTAATGGGACAACTTTTGTCTAATTTAACCAACTTCGTATCTCTTATAGTTTGCGACATCCCCATGTTGGACAAGTTATTCTGCACACCTGTATATTTAAAATAAAAATCTAAAAAATTCTATATGATGACCAACTTAAACTTTTTGTAGTATATACAGGAGGGTTAGTGAATCAGGCGATTTTGAAAAGGGCAGGGCGGCTCAGGTAATTTAATGAGGGATTTTCGGAGCCACCTTCACATTCCTCAACTTTAAGTATTTCAGTAACCATGGAACATTGGACCAACCAACAACACACGTTCGCCGTAAAAATCATGTTTGCTTTTTAAAGTCATTTTAAAATCGCCCGTTCCATAAGAAATTCTAATAAGTTCCATCGTGTACTATATTTGTATTAAATTTTACTGCAATAGAACATAACATATAACTTTGTGTGTTGACAATTTTATTTATTTGAAATTTACTCCTAATTAATCTTTTCTAGAAATCCATAAGTGTAACGCGTTCTATGAATATGATAGTTCGAGAGGGGCTTGACGAAAATTTAGCTGAGTCTGTGACACTGTCAGACGATTTCAGTTCTCGTACAGCAAAACATATGGTACTAGAATTTCCGGATTTCTCATTTATTCAGGAGTCATTGCTTGAAAATGATGTAAATGATAATATATGTGCACTAGAAATAAAACAAGTGTGCCGAAAAAGTGATACATCGGATTTAGAGGAAGAATACTTGCCCAGTACATCTCATATGAGCGTAACTAGTCCGGAGCCTGTTGTTTTAAGACGTTCTGGTAGAAAAACTTTGCGAACTCTGTTAGAAGAAAAGGAAGAAGCTTTGAAGCAAAGCGTTAGGAACAGATTAGAAGAAGGTTTAGAGATTCGCTACTTTCCTGAAAAAGGTCGTGGTGTTATAGCTGCTCAACATTTTACGCAAGGTGACTTTATAGTTGAATACATTGGCGATTTTATAGATTCTTCGGAAGCAAAACGTAGACAATTCAATTATTCTCAAGATGAAAGTATTGGATCATACATGTTTGACTTCTTGTACAAAAATAAACGCTATTGTGTTGATGCAACGGCTGAAAACCCATATTTAGGAAGATTAATAAATCACTCAATCAATGGCAACCTAGTCCCTAAAATTCTTGTAGTGGATGAAATTCCACGTATAATTTTAATTGCTAAAAAAGATATTTACGCTGGACAGGAATTGACCTTCGATTACGGTGATAGATCGAAAAGAAGCTTGCAGAACCACCCGTGGTTAGCTACATAGCATCATGCAGAATTCGAGTATTCAGTGAATGCAAATTCAACAAGTCAATTTTCGTTTGAGAAAATGTAAACAAGATTAAGAAATATTTAAACAGACAAAAAATGTAAATCAAGACATAAATAGTTTTACTACTCCATATTTTTGTTTATATTTAGTTTTCTGCAGGGTGAGGCCTAGAAACTTTTTTGAAGGCGAATAAATTAAGAAGTATTGCTGATAGACAAAATTTATTTTTATATAATTAAAGAACATAATTTCAAGTTTTAAAATAAACAATTTTAATGAAAACATCTTGAAGTTGGTGGCCGTTGTTTTCTATGCACTGATGCAACCAATTTCTGAAGCTTCTCTCTACACATTCCAACATTCGAGCTATGTGCAGCTAAATAAATTTTTTTAACTGACGCAGAGTTGTAGGGCGGTGTTTGTAAATATCTGCCTTGAGATATTATCTCCATAAAAATTACAAGGCGTTAGAGTTGTGGGGCACTGATGGCTCAGCTCCATTCAAGGTTCGATCTAAAGCCATGTGGATTTTTTTAAAGGGATATCTCAAGGCAGAAGTGTGCAAACACCGTCCTACAAACCTGCTTCAGCTGAAGACTATTATTTGGCAGGAAATAGCCCGAAAGTTGGAACGTGTAGAGAGGAGCTTTATAAATTGATTACTTCACTACAAAGTGAACGATGGCCACCACTTTTAAGATGTTTTTTAAATGCTTGAATTGAATTTATGTTCTTTTACAAAGGTGAGCACAGTTAATTTAAAATTTAACTTCGTTAATCGATATTTCGGTAACCAAAAAGTTAACTTCGTTAATCGTTAATGCGGTAATTTACTAAAAATGTAAAATAAGTTTAAGTTATGTATTAACGTTAACCATTATCAAATATTTTTTATGTAAATCAATGAATCTATTAGTCAAATAATGGGCCTAATTCTGTAACGCAGTAGTTAGTTTTTAATAAGTCGTTAAATTTTTTAACCAATCAACTACGTGGACATAAAACAAAAAACTGGATTTTTAATTATCAAATTTATTTTTATTGGATAACTTTAACTACTTGTTAAAATTCAACTACATTGTTACAGAATAGGCTCCAATTAACTCTTTTGTCAAAAAGGTCAAGGAAGGTAAGTGTAACATTTAAGAAATATATATTGTATTTAGTTTTTGTTATGCTTCATCTTGCATAAGATGCATGTTTTCTTTTGTAAACATTAACATGTTAAAATTTTTATTTGAGAGGGATGATCATTTAGGTCGAAGAATATCTTTTCCCGTGCAAAATAGACGTTCCACCGCCGCATTAGAGGGAATAGCAGTGTTATGTTTAATAAACAGATTTTTTTAAACTCGTTTACCTAAGAAGGCAGCGTCGGTAAAATAATCTTTTGAATTATCATCCAGCCTGGTTTTTACTAAATTCTGAGCTTTTAGTTTTAAAGATCTATTGCTTTTAGGGTTCTCTTTTCATTGAGTTACGGCACTAAAGAAATCATCCTCTTCTTCCTCATTATTGCTACTTCCGCTTACGCTATCCTTTTCGTTTTCTTTGCCTTCTAGCTTCAGAGAATCTTTTACTGTCGCCTCCATACATTTCCTTACTTTCGGTATCTTATTTCTGTTAAGTTTTTCAAGTCATATAGGTCGGAATTTCGGATGAAAGGCCGCAGCAAGTTAGCATTCCTGATCCTCCATAAGAGGTCCAAACCTTTTTTCTGTTGTATTATGTTTTAAATTTTATTGTATTAACGCATAATGTAGTAATAAAAAGAATTGTAAGTACTTACAAGTAAGATTGACGTTATACGAGTACAAAACATATGCAACACAGCAACACAGGTCTGGACTAGTTTAGACGTAAATTGCGTATATTACCCGAGAGATCGCGCGCATAGGCATGTTGCATGCATTGCGCACACGAAAACTTATATAACGGACTTACGGTAACGGAACTTGAACTTAACGGAAGTTTATAAAACCGTTAAAAGTTAATTCGTTAAGATATATGTTAACTTCGTTAATTAACGATTAACGGATTAACGTTTTTCTGCACAGCTTTGTGCTTTTATTATTCCAAAATAAATTTTGTCCATCAGTAATACTTTTTATTTTATTTGCTTTCTATAGAAAATAAGTTTCTTGGGCGCATATTGTATATTGAAGATGTTTTTGTTGGAAGGAAATATTTTTTTATTTGTTAATAGTGTCAAGAAAAGGGTAAAATATTTTGTGGTGTAATTTTGGTTGATTTTAGGAAATTATGATTAAAGAAGTCTTGGCTAAATAAACTTTCTATTCTTTACACACTTGCATAGATTATATTTAATTCATTATTTATTTAATGCGTTCTATGTAAATGTAAAGGATTGAAAATGAATTTGAATGTTTTTGTTATTTATTTTGAAATAAAATTGAAAAATATATACGATAAGATATGTACATTTAAACTTAAAAACAAAAAATCATATCACAATTGTGTTTTTATTAAAATTGTGGAACTTTCGGCAAAAAAACCATCTTCTTCTCTACTCGGCTCCACAGAATATCCAGTTTTCCTTGGCCTGATCAAGCATCTTCTTCCACTTCTGTCTGTCGTTCGTAAGGGTGATTTTTGTTTTTTTTCATGTCTTCTATCACATTGTACTACCCCCTTGTTTTTGGTCTCCCTCTGGGTCTTGATATGAAAGGTGTTCTGTTGTATAATCGGTACACTATTCTATTTTCTTCCATTCTTTGTAGATGTCCATACCACCTTAGCCGTTGTAGTTTAATAAAAGATGATAGTGGTACGTCATCATACAGTTTATATAGCTCTGTTGTTTTTATTTAAGACCCATGCTTTTCCACCATATGCTACTTGTTCTTGACAGCAACTTGTTTTTTATAATACTGTTTAGAGCAGAGTGGGATTTCAGGCCAGCTGGGATCCTATACGTTATTTCTAGGGATTCGTCGTTTTAGTTGTTTATTAGTGATCCTAAGTATTTAAATGATGAGACAATTTTAATTTCTTTCCCGTTAATTTTGGTTGTTTTCTGTTCATTATTTTCGTTTTTTTAGTGTTGATTTTCAAACCTACTTTCGTTGCAGTTCTTTCTACAGCTATAAAACCCAACTCTATGTCGTTTGTTGTTCGGCCTATGATGTCAATGTAGTCAGCGTATCCTAATAGTTCTATGGATTTGTTGGTGAATATGGTTCCTGTTTTTAAACCTATTTGGGAGTCTTTTATGACTTTCTGGAGGACAATATTAAAGAGAAGGGGGGCTAGGGCATCTCCTTGTCGTAATCTTTGTTTGCTTTGAAACTCCTCAGAGAACATGTTGTTCGCCCTGATTCCGCCTTTTGTTAACTACATAGTGAGTTTTGCCATCTGTATTAATTTCTTTGGTATCCCGAGATCTGCCATTGCTGTATATACCGCTTGTCTCCTGTCTCTCAATGCTATCACATGCTGTCTTAAAATCGATGAACAGATGCCAGGTGATTAGGCCATATTCCAATGTTTTTTCATTAATTTGTTTGACGGCAAAGATTTGGTCTATAGTTGACCGATTTGGTCTAAATCCACATTGTCTCCTAGTTTGTTTTCGGTGTATGGAATCAGTTTTTCATATATTAGTGTAGACAGCACCTTATATGCTGTGCATAGGAGAGATATACCTCTGTAGTTTGCGCAAATATTCTTGTCACCTTTCCTGTGGATTGGTGCTATTAGGGCTTGGGTCCATACTTGTGGTATTACTTCTAAATTCTATATGTTGACTGTGAGTTTTTGTAGTTTATTAATTACGGTGGGTCCACCATTTTTAAGTAGCTCCACTGGAATTTCGTCTATTCCGGTTGCTTTATTATTTCGAAGCTGGTTTATCACCTTTTCTACTTCTAGTAGAGTGGGTGCGTTTACATGATCTGCATTTGAGAAAATTATATCTGTCTCGATATTATGCTCTGGATTATTTGACTTGTTTAACAGTTCATTAAAGTGATCCTTTCAGCACTCCATTAACTCTTTTTCAGTTGTATGTAGATCACCGTTTTTATTTTTAATGAAAAGTGTGTGGAAAGAATTCCTTCCTGTTATGACAGACCTTATAAAATTTCCTTGAATCATTTTTCCTTATTGATTCCTCGATTATTTTGATTTCTTCAGACCACATTTGTTTTTTCTTTTGTCGTAATATATTTTTAGCTTATTTTATTGCTTCTTTATATTCAAGTTCGTTATTTTTAGTATTCCTCTGTAGGTATTTTTTCCTTTTTAATATCTACTATTTCTCGACATTCTTCATCGAACCATACTTTTCTTTTGTTTTTTTCTGCCTCTCCTAATGTTTATTTTGCTGCTTGGATAGTTATCTCTTTTAATTTATTCCAGCTTTCCCCAACTAATGCTGGTTCTTGGTCTGATTCGGTAAATCCAAGTATAGCTGTTCTATTCTGTTTATGTATTCCTTCCTTTCTGCTTCTGAGAGTACTTTTGTATTGTTTATTTATAGGAGCTCGTTTTCGTTCTGTTATACCGGTGGTTATTTTCTGTGTGAGTTTTGCTACGATCGGATAGTGTTCAGACTCAACATTTGGTCCTCTGTGACATCTGACGTCTTGTACACATGAGATATGTCGCCTGTCTATTAGAAAATGATCAATCAGGTTTGCCGTTTCCTGTCCGGAGATATCCATATGTATTTATGAATGTCTTTATGTGAGAAGAGTGTATTAGCTATTGCCATGTTTTTGGAGATTGCAAAATTAAATAGTCTTTCCCCATTTTTAGTGAAGTTACGAGTATCATGTAAGCTTTGATTTCCTATTATCGGTTTCAGGTTATCATTTTTATTAATCTGCGCGTTAAAATCTCCACATACTATTTTGATGTCATATTTCTTCGGGCATTGATCATATGTTCTATCTAAAATAAAATAAATATATCATCACGGCTTATTACCCATTGCTGGGTGTGCCAATCTGCTTTGTACACAGATATCGGTAATGATGAAATATTTGCACCGTGTGGGCGCTTACCAGGCGTCACCTCACGGGCACTCACTATTGGCGTGGAGAGTGCACCACAGGGGTCAATTTTGTGCCATTTAAAATTCGAAATATTTGGCGTCGGTCGGGATCGAACCCGGGTCTCCAGATTCGCGCCCTGACACTTTGGCACGCGGCCACGAGACCCCATATATGTTCTATCTAGAGTATCATAAAAAGTATCTTTCTCAACATCATCTTTTTCTTTGGTTTGGGCATGACCATTAATTATGCTCATATTGAAAATTTTCTCTTTGACCTATGTTTGCAGAATCTCTCATTGATCGCTTAGAAGTCCATAATAATATATTTTAATGTATTTTCCATCAGAAATCTTGTTCCGAATTCATGTTTTACTTTACCACTGCTGTAAAATAGGATGTAATCCTTGCTTGAAAGCATTCCTTGTCCCAATAATCTTATCTCTTGTATCTCTAGTATATCCCATTTATATTTATTGCACTAATTTTTTAGTTCCGTAAATGCACCTAATTTGTATAGACTTCTAACTTTCCATGATGTTAATCGTATACCCTTATCATATACCGTGTTCTTCCATTGTTGTTTCCGTGTAAACTGTCCGTAGGTTTCCGAGGCTGCTTGATCTTTCGTAACAATGTTTTTTTACGGAGTAGGTTGTTAGCCATACGTCTTACCCCCTTTCTGGAGGGCCAGTGACTCGGGTCCATAGTCCAAATATTATAAATATGAGTTATAGGCTGATTATAGAGATTTACTGCATTTACTTCCAGTTAGACTTCATACAGGTCATTACCACAGGATTATCCCAAATTTAAGCAAGTAGAAACACAGACGTATTCTAATATTTTTTATCCAGTACGATGTTTATTACACAAAACTTTGAAAATATTTAACAAAAATAAAACTCATAAGAATAAAAATAATATAAACAACATAAAATAGTAGAAATACAAATAAAATTGAATACTGACCAACACTAGCACACAACGCCTGCATAAGTCGATGTTTGGTTATTTATTTGTATTGTAAAGTACAGCGCCCGCCATCGCTGTCGCTGTCTCAGCCGCGCCGCCGTCGCCACAGCGATGAGCGAGTGTCTATCTTTAGCGATGACGCAGTAGCTACAGACGGTCGTACGATGTGAACGGGCTTGTTCGGTTTTTATCTAGAATACTGTTTTAGTAATTTCTCGAATACAAACACCAGAGTATATAAGCCCTGCTAGCGGAGGCACTAGACAGTTAGATATAAATAAGCGTCGTGCAGTGAACAGTTGGTGACATAAACAAGCAGTCGACGAGTAATGAACTTAAATATAAGTGAGATAAATATTGTTTAAATAAATAATCTTAAGTGTTTTATAATATTCTTAGTCTTTAAATTAGTATTTCATATTTGTTTAATCATAGTGTAATATTCACTTTTCTACTGCACGCTACTGGCTTAGAAGCGCCGACTTAAGAAATAAAACACTTGAACATTCGTCAACCCTAGGCGACCATTAGTTGTGTTATAACCACAGTGTCGTGCGCGTGTGAAAGTGTCCATAAGAAAAGATTACCTGCTTGCAGTAATTATAGGTGAATGGTAGAACTCGCTGTCATTCTAATTATTATACAAGTAAAGTGTGGTGTGGATCACCAGATACTTGATTGATATGTTATACACTGCTTGTGTATTTGACATGCATGTTATATGTGTTATATACATTTGTATTATTTTTTGTGGCCGCAAACATATGTAGTAGTTTCCTAATTATCAGAAGAGCTGTCTGGGACAAGTTTGGGTCCATAGAGTCATGTGCTCTGAGATGTGAGAAACACCAACTGAGAGGCTGAGATACACAAGAACTTCTAGGACGTAAATGATAAACCTGGGGGTTTATCATGATAGGTCTGGGACCTACACACGTGTGATCGTAAGCTAAACTCTCATAATGGGTCTGGAACCTATTGACCTCTGAGAGGTCGAGTTCTGGGAACTCAACATGTCTGAGACATGCGTATGTGGCTACGGTACCGCTAGTGGCTCAGAAATGACAATTCACGAGAGCCGTATTCCAGCAATTCGTCCCTGCACTGGGTGCATACTTTTGCGGATAGGTGTACCTGAATCCACGAGGTATTAGGCCGCATTTAATATGTGGAGCGCCTGCCCAAGTCTGGGACTTGGGAGCAACCTTATTCCTGCCCCCCATCCTGTCTATCTTATGAGATGATAATGCACGCCTGTGTTAATTGTTGTAAATTAAAAAGACATTGTGTATTTTATCCCACTTAGGGGAATGCGGCCTAGAGGCCTAGTCCGTCGCTGACAAATTTGCGTGCGTGAAAGAGAACGCCGATAACATCAAAAAGAAATGTGAACTTTATATATTAGAATAATGCATGTATTATCGCCCGTATATTCTAGTTAAATAATAAATGGGGAAAAATTAATAAAAATATATCTTTTAATAGTAATAGTTAATTTAAATATCTCTTTAATATTTTTTATCATTTTATAAATTTTATTTTAATTAATAATAACTCTTTTATTTTTACACTTCACCCATATGAATAAAAACGTTACAATTGGTGTGAGGTGTGGGGTTAATAAACTGTGAAGTGTAAATTAAAAATAAGTAAAACGACGACTAAACTGTCAAAATTAAGTGAATTAAAAGTAAATGATCTCAAGACCGAAATGAAAGAACGAGATTTGGATACAACAGGAAAGAAGTCAGTCCTTCAAGAGAGACACTGAGTGAAGCATTAATCGATGCCGGTGAAAATCCTGATGGTTACTTATTCGAAATTCAGTGTGACATTTGTAAACTTATAGAAGAAAATTCTAAAAAGGTAGAAGAAAATTCTAGAAAGGTAGACGAAAATTCTAGAACACTAAGAGAAGGATTAAAACAAGACAGTGGAAAGTTGTAGAACATTAAAAGAAGAATTGACTAAAAATTCCAGAACATTAGAACAAAAATTTGCAGAAAATTCTAGAAGTTTAGAGCAAAAATTAATAGAAAATTCTAGAATTCTGGGGCAAACAATACAAAAACTAGAGAAAAATTCATGAATTTTAGAACTTAAATTAGAAAAAAATTCTAAAACTTTAAAAGAGAAATTAGAAGAAACCTCTAGAAGTTTAGAAGAATTGTAGGAAAATTCTAGAAAAACTGAAGAAGACCTGTGGTGCAACTCTGCTGTATTGCGATGCGATAGTATGACGTCAAGCTAGCAGCTTCGATATTGGTACTCTACTCAACAGTCGCAATCCACTTCGTGTATTTTCGATATAATGCGATAAATACAAACTCACTGAATCACTTTTAGGGATTTTTCCCGTTAGTTTGAAGTTATCGCTGACATTTTTAGTGAGATAAGTGTCAATGGCAACAAATAAATAATATTTAGGTTATATCTATTTTTATGTCAAGGTAAATAGTTTATTTCTTAGTAAAGTAAAAATATATAATTATTTATATAGATGTTGCCTGCTCGAATTATGTTGTATGAAGAAGTACAGGATGAACAAAGACAAGAAAATATTCGCCAAGCAAATTTTTGTCTTCCATTTATACCCTCAAATTTTCCCGTTGCTATCTGCGGGTGTTGTTCTATGAAGTCCATCATTACAAGTCTTAAATGTCTGTTCACTTTCATCTAAATAAATAAATAAATATACAAATAAAAATATCTACTATAACATTATTTAAAATATTGATATTTTATGGTTTTACTAGCATATTTCCAAAATATATCAATTTGTAAAGTAATTATATTTTTTAATCCATTACCGGACTATATTTTTTATATCATTTTACTTTTAAATATTTGTTGTAAAAATGTATACCCGTTTATGCTTAGCGCCAAATGGTGGCCAAATGTTTTGTTTACATAAATATAACCTTTATTTCTCTAGCTAACACACGATAAACAATTAATAAAATTATTAATAACATTATATACATAATTAAATTTGTTTTTGTACCTTACAGTTATTATTTAAATGTACTTTCACACCTTGACAATTCTAAATTCTATGAAACACTCACCCTGTTTGCTGTGGACACTTGGTTTGAAATGCCGGGTTGTCCGTACATGTGCTACAACCCTTCTCTGTCTGACTAATGCATATTCGCATTACTTTGTAAAGGATAGAGCACATTGCGCTCGCTTCGAAACTGTCGCTTTCGCAGGGGTAAGGGGAACGAATTGAAGCGATGGAAAAGATCTAGTAGAGTACCAAAATCGCAATTCTACGTCACTTTTACGTCATACTATCGGTACGCTAGAGAGCAGAGTTCCACCACTGAAGTATTTAAAATTACATTGTCGACAATGCCAAATTTCGATGTAGCGAAGGCAGGTTTACAAGAAGAAAGGAAAATAGTAAAACCTGAAACTAGTACAACAATGCACATCAAAACATCGGAATTTGATGGAAAATCTTCGTGGCCGAACTATTTAAAACAATTTGAAGCGGCTGCGAAAGCACATAACTGGACGTCTGCAGAGAAGGCTACAGCGTTGACTGTCTCGTTGCGTGGAGAATCTATCGACATCCAACAGCCGCTGAAGAAAGAAAAACAAGAGGGCTACGACCAACTAGTCAAGCGGTTGGACATGTGATATGGCAATGCGCACCTGACGCAACTGAGGAACCGTTATCAGAGTTCAAGAAAAAATCTTCAAGAATTTGAAGCCGACATAGCTCGTTTAGTTCACCTCTCATATCCTACAGCTCCTAATAGCGTTTTGGAGTGCTTGGGCATTCAAACATTCATTTACGGAGTCCGAGACAGGGAAATTCAGGAAGCACTGCTATTGGCTCATTTAAAAACTGTAGTTGATGCACTCTCATACGCATTAAATAATGAAGCTTCAAGTAAACAATCGCGCGTGCGTAATATTGATGCCGAGCAAAAGGAAAACACAGAAGATCTAGATGAGAGGTTGCGAAGAATTGAAAGTGCAATGTTTGCTGTTTGACAAATGCAAAAGAAGATGGAATCGACAAAAGAAGAAAAGGAGTCGGAAAACTAAGTCGGATTGATGCGAAGGGCAATCATCGACCCGTAATCTAGTAGCCCTACACAGTTATGTCGCATCTGTTCATCATTAAACCAACAGCATCTACGTGAATGGCTCTGTTGACAGAAGGCCAAATGTTACAGGATACGGATGCGACGAACACTATATTTAGACCCGACTTAGTAAAGAACACAGTCAAGATGCATCTCTAACCAACCAAGTGGCGATTACGTACAGCGACGGGAGAACAAGCTACCACATTAGGAGAAATAGATATGACCACCACTATTGGAAACACATCCTTTCAACATCGTGCGTTGGTAGCTGACGTTGAGATGTATTAATACTAGGTATGGACGTAATGAAAAAGCACGGTTTTAAATTTGACCTGAAAAATGGAGTAATGATGGTCAATGAAGAAGGACTTGTTTTAAACCCACGAGAAGACAAGGCCGAAGATTTTACCCTTCCAGAACGAAGTGAATCTATCGTGCAAGCACTATTAGATGGTAATTTCTGTGAGGAGAATAATGTTACTAGAGTTGTTGTAGGAAAATCACTGATCAAAGCCAGCCAGGTTATACCAGTTCGAATAATGTAAGTAAAATGTTATCGAGTTGTTCTTAAGAGAGAAACAATTGTAGGGGAATGCTTGGCAGTATCTTCGATTTTCGAACTGTGAAGACCAAAGGAAACATATCTCAGGAA
Organism: Harpalus rubripes; assembly: GCA_963082715.1. Classification (NCBI taxonomy): domain Eukaryota; kingdom Metazoa; phylum Arthropoda; class Insecta; order Coleoptera; family Carabidae; genus Harpalus; species Harpalus rubripes. The sequence goes on from OY720463.1 coordinate 9,966,509, forward strand.
GTTAGTTCCGGACTCTTTAAATAAACAATTATCAACATCGTTTCAAGAGCTGACCGCCGACCAGAGAACCAAGGCGAATATATTAATTGAAGTAATGCAAGATGTGTTCCAATTTGACAAGAAAACCAACGGGAGAACTAATATAGTTCACCATAAAATAGACACTAGCGACGCGAGGCCTATCCGCCAAACAGCAAGAAGACTACCATTGGCGAAGCGTGAGGAAGCGGAAAGAATTATTGAGGACATGAAGATGGAAGGGATGATCGAACCTTCAAGCAGTCTATGGGCTTCACCAGTGGTGTTGATAAAGAAGAAGGATGGTTCTACAAGATTTTGTGTCGATTACTGTGAACATAATAACGTGACCAAGAAGGATAGCTACCCGCTACCTCGAATAAACGATACACTAGACACTTTGGCTGGTTCGAAGTTTATCTCTACTTTGGATCTAAAGAGTGGATACTGGCAAGTAGATTTGGATCCAAAAGATGAGGAAAAGACAGCCTTCACCATTGGTACCGGACTCTGGCCATTTACTGTAATGCCATTTGGGCCATGCAATGCCCCTGCATTTGTACGAAAAGATATTTTGATTAGAACTGACAATACTGCATTAAAATAGCTGCTTTAATTCAAGAATCCTGTAGGTCAGGTGGTCTAATGGATTGAAAGACTACAGGATTACGATTTCAAAATCAAGCATAGGACAGGTATAAGCAATCGTAATGCTGACGCATTGTCTAGAAGGCCATGCCAAGATGAATGCAAGCATTGTAATCAAATAGAAGAGAATTTTTCCATCGTCGCCAGGACAACAATAGTCGACGATAATTGGTAGCCCGATGGACTACGCGAAGACCAAGAAAGGACCAGACTTTGAAAATTATACTGGAATAGAACGCAGAGGAGAGAAAACTAGTATGGCAAGATGAGTGTAAATTCGTACTGACCGCAGTGGGACTCCATGGTAAATGAGGATGGCCTATTGAAGCGTGCGGTGGAAAATTCCGATGGAACTGAGAATATAATTCAGTTGGTTATTCCTAAGAATAGAGTACCTGACGTGTTGAAAGAGATCCATGACGGATCTGGAGACCATTTTGGAGTCATCAAAACTCTAAAAAGATTTTACTGGGTTAACTTCACGGAAGATGTTAATGACTGGTGCAAGAAATGTGCGGTTTGCGGAACGGTCCACATAAACGACGAAAAGCTCCAAGCGTATTGCGATTGATGTGGCCGGACCATTCCCAGAAAGTGACGACGGGAATAAATATATCGTTGTCATGGACTAGTTTACCGAGCGGATTGAAGCGTATCCATTACCCAACCAGGAAGCCACCTCGGTCGCTGAAAATTTAGTTAAAGAATGTATATTTCGATTCGGGGTACCACGTGAACTTCACTCCGACCAGGCAAGAAATTTTGAGTCGGCCGTTTTCCAAAATAACCGTAAAATATTAGGAATTAATAAAACTAGAACAACTGCATTACATCCGCAGTCTGATGGCATGGTTGAACGAATGAACAGAACGATCAACCGATATTTGTCGAAGGTAGTCTCCAACCACCAAAGAGACTGGGACCGACATCTCCATCTGTTCCTGATGGCTTATCGTTCATCCGTGCATGAAACAACAAGGCAAACTACGTTACGGACTTACGGAGAAGAATGGATGACATTCATGAACAAGTCCGTACGAACATTCAAGCTGCCATCGACCGAATGAAAGACCGGTATGACATCAAGGCCGGAAAGGGTGGATATCAACTTGGGGATTTCGTGTGGCTTTACAATCCACAAAGACGTCGCGGTTTGTCACCAAAGCTGCAAAAGAATTCGGAAGGCCCCTATGAGGTAGTCAAAAGGATATACGACGTGGTATACAGAATTAAGAAACGACCTAGTGGGAAGCCGAAAGTAGCACACTTTAATAGGCTAGCCCCTTTCGTCGGAGACAATCACGAAGACCATAATGGAGCAACGGTTCGTCGGATCATAACACAAGAACCAACTTTTGAAAACTTCATGAAGAACTATTCCGACCGCAAGGCGCGGTTTGGCGTGACGAAAGAAGAACACCCAGATCTATTCACCGTGTCTTCAGATTATTCCCTCGGTCACTGCGTATCAGAAGATCTAAAGATATCCCGCGACATAGCTTCAGTCTTCAAGGCGAAATTTAGGCGACTACAAGAACTGGCCAACGGTCGTTCAACTATTGGAAAAGCGCTGCGACTGAGGGATAGCAATGCAGGCTATCAGCGGTACATCTATTACCTGGTTACAAAACAACGCTCGTACCAGAAGCCATCGTATCGTAACCTGTGGAACTCGCTGTGCGTTTTGAGGGATCATCTGCTTGAGAATGACATTTTGAAGCTAGCCGTACCGAAATTAGGCTGTGGTCTAAATGGTTTAGATTGAAGGATTGTTAGGAACATCCTCTTCCGTTTGATCGGTGTTGAAATTATCGTTTGCAGCTTTAATCCTAACGGACATAAAGAAGAAGTCGAGCAGACTATTGACTGTCATTTCTTCAAAACTTCGAAATGCACCAAGGGTAATGCATGCAGATTTCGTCATCACGAACTGTTCCGGGACGAAACTGTCTTAAGGATGGGGCAGTGTAATGTGCAGCGCCCGCCGTCGCCGCCACTGTCTCAGCTGCGTCGCAGGGATGAGCGTGTGTCTATTTTGAGCGAGGACGCAACCGACTTGTCCGAACCTGCTTAATTACGCGGTTGATAAAATCTATTGTGTTTGAGTTTTTATCTAGAATAGTGCTCTAGAAATTTCTGGAATACAAATGCCGGAGTATATAAGCACTGTTAGCGAAGGCATTGGACAGTCTGATATAAATAAGCGTTGCGTGTTAAACTGTTGGTGATATAAACAGATAGTCGACAAGTGGTAAACATAAATAAATATAGTTGTGTAAATAAATAAGTGAGCTATATATTGTTAAAATAAATCAATTTTTAAAATAAAAAAAAATAAAATTTGGATAACAAAATTATAAAATTATGTATTGAAACAGGTTCTGAACTAGTGTGAATAGTGTGGTGAATAGAGTAAGAGCGTGGGAAGACTGGGAAGAGCATAATAGTTATGAGGTTATGAGATGAATTTTCGTGTGTCAACTCGGCAAATCATAATAGTTTAAATACGTTATTCAGAAAATGTAAGTACATACTTTTGTCCATTTAAACGTGGTTGGATTATATGAGGACCAATGACTCGTTAATTTATTCCCGCCTAACTAATATTTTTTGTTGAAAATTGTGTTTCTTTCTTACAGTATGAGGATTTTTGTTACCAGATAAGTGTATTGTGCATTATTAAAGACACTTTCTCTAATATATCCAGCCCTATCAGTGAACAATACAACCCATTCGCAAAATTGAAATGCCTGGAAACAATGAATTTTTGCACATGATATAGAAGTAACTGTTGTTCTTTTTAAAATATTCCAAATTGTCATATGTGACACATCAAACTGTGATAATCTTGAACAACATAAATTTACGATTATGAAGAGGATGTTTTTCGTATAACTTCGTTGACCTTGAGAACTTCACCATAGGTAATTACAATGTCTGTGTATCCGCTATTCATAAAAATAAGCATTTTGCCAGAATTTTACCTAAGCAAGTTTATTATTAACGTGAAAATTTAATTACAATAACTGTAAAACAAATTTTTTATAGCTATTGCTACTGCATTCAATTATTACAAAAATATTTGGTACGACTCGTCAATTTACGGGGTGGTAAAAATGCTAAAAAAATATGCGATTTCGAGAAAAAGTTATTAAAAAATATTGTTGCTCTCGTCGAGTTACATTACTGGTTAAATTTAATGCACTTATTTCATTTACACCCTGTATATATATATATATATATATATATATATATATATATATATATATATATATATATATATATATATTGTTAGCATATAAAGTTAAGAAGGCCGGAAATGGTTATACAACATTATATGATAATTAATATTGTTATGCTTAAATTGTTTTTAATAGCTTCTTAACTAATTAAATTCTGATTGAGATGTAACGATTAGTTTAAAGACCAGACGTGTTACCGCAGACGGGACAGTGTTGGTTGAGCAATAGTCGTATTACCGTCAATATCGCTGTATCAGGGTTGCTCTTTGATAGCATAAACTTATTGTGGATTAGAGTGTTCTTTGTTGTATGCGGTTCATACTATTTCTAACATCAGAAGTGGGATTCGCCTGCGATCCCCATTTTTGTTTGTGAGCTTGTATATTTTGTTGGCGAATTATAAAGTGAAGTGCAAGGCCAAGTAGATTAAAATGGAAGACCCATCTAGCATTTTTGCAGGTTTTTATTCTACATGGTTCCATATGTGTCCCACCTGGACAGTGGTGACGTAATTACAACAGTTGATTAAGTAGAATCGTGAGTAATGAGTATTGAATTTATGGTAAGCGGTCTTCCAATACCGGTAAGAGATTTTATTACAAAGCGCAAGATCGCGTGCGCAATGTTGGTTTCAATTAGGTTACATTTTTGTAATAAAGGCAATATGGTGAGTTGCTTGCTGAGAAACGAGAGATCAAGTCAAGTTTAATGTTCTTGATATTGTAATGACCGATGACCCGCATTACCGATCTCCACATGTCATTCGAGGTATTTATTATTATAGATGTTCATAGCAGCTGTTATATTTTGATTGATTGATGTGTTGTCATTGAATTTGTATGATGTAATAAAGCATTTCACTTTGGAAACTTGATTCTACTCTTTTACGATGTCTGCGACTTGACAATATTATCGAAGTGAATGTGGATCAAGTAGTAACCGATTGAGAGTATTAACCAGTTTGCGTTTTAGTTAGTTATTTATGAAATAAACGAACTAATACAAATTTCTTAAAGCGTTTAGAAAGATTGCAAAATATCATCATTGGACATGCCACACGTTTGTGCAAAATAACAGGCACGTTGAGTACATTACCACCTAGAAGTACTGATATGGCGTTACCTGTTCTTGATCCAAGTTGTGACCGATGCCGGTGCAGAACAATGGAGTATCGAAATGGAAATTATACATCAAAATCTCACTAGAAATCTTTAGTTGAAATACTGGGAACATGTGACAAAACTATGCAAAAGATTAGTATAATTTGTGAAATCCAGAAGTGAAAGATTGTGACAGTTTCCATATCACACTCATCGATTTATTTTTTATAGTACGGAATCTGAATGATAGGCTAATGAAAGCAATTATTCATACATCTAATGGTTTCTTTTTATTGTGAGTACGCAATGGAAGAGAGTTATATGGAAACAACAGATAAAGTATACTGAGTTACAAATTGTGGCTAAATTGCAGTTTATCCAGAATTCAAGAATTTTATATTAATGGTTATATATACTTGGTAAACCATTAAAAACACTAAATACCGCTAAAAATTGGGTGCGGAAAGCTATATTTATAGAGATTTTGGCATTTTTTCTGAAAAAATTAGGTTAGAAGAACTACATATATTTTCATGTTTAAGTGGGTACTTACGCTTTCATATGAATAATACTGTTTCAATTAATGTATATTTGCAAATTATGTCTTATTTTCGTTCTTATCCTACGTTTTATAAAAATTTTATTTAAAATTTTGCTTTCATCTGTCAAACTATTGTAAACTAACATGAAGATAGTGGGCCGCTGGACCGAGCGATGTCGAATGTGTGCCTGGTGTGCGTTAGGTATTGTTTTTGTCGGGATTTTTTAAAAATTTCTTAAAGAATACGTGTGCGTTAGGTATTGTTTTTGTCAGGATTTTATAAAAAATTTCTTCAAACATTACTGTGCATTTGGTATTGTTTTTACCAGGATTTCTATTAAAAAATATTTTTCAAAAAAATATATAAATACCTGTTTCCGCGCTCCAATTTTATGTTTCTTTATTATATTTTCGCTAAAATAAGACATTACAACATTACTGTGCGTTAGGTATTTTTTTTGTCAGGATTTAAAAAAATATATATTTTTCCAAAAATATATAAATACCTGTTTCCACGCTCCAATTTTATGTTTCCTTATTATATTTTAGCTAAAATAAGACATTACAACAAAAAATTGCAATTTCTACCATTCTGGATAAACTGCAATCCAGCCCAAATTGTAGATTTTATTTTAGGTGATGAGGGCTTTAAGCGTCACTGCGACCGGCAAGATTTATGGTAACGCAGTATGCCTTTTGCCTGGATGGGTAATTCTACTTTCAGCCGCAGCTTAATATTTTATAGAACAATGACTAGTACAGATACTTGTCATAATTCGAATGCCCTTTTGTTTAGAGCTAATAGCTCTTTATCGTTTATCGTTGAGGGTGAAATGAATATCTCAGTAGTTAAATCAGGCGACTCCGTAGAAGCAACAATAATAGGTAATATTAATATTAAGTTAGATAGAGATAACGGTTTTGCGGAAGTTTTATATATTAAAAATTTAAGGCAAAATCTGTTATCAGTACAAAAATTAGAAAAAGCTGGTCTAAAAGTAATATTTGAAAAAAGTAGTGTAAACCTCAAAGCTAATTGCAAAAGGAAAAAGAGTAAATAATCTTTATACTATAAGGTCTTTCCATTTGAAGAGACACCTGCGCCAAGTACGCATTTGCGTCTTAAAAAGAGAGGCAAATATGAGTAACAAGGAATACTACGCTACTTTCTGTTCTGCGTAACATCAGTTTCAATTTTCCTCATTCTGATGTTGACATCGCTTGGTTTCACATCGCGCTCAGTTCTGCATTTTGACATTTGACCTACTTGCTTTGTTACTTGTTTGTATGTTTGCGTGGTATATTCACATTGTTATTGTTACCTTCCGTCGCCTTTAGGTAAGGAAGGTATTGTCTTTGGTCAAAAAATTCGGTGGTGAGTTTTTGATGAATAAGCACGTTTTAGAGTACCTAGAATACGAATTTACTATTTTTACGATGATGTCTGTATGTGTGTGTGTATGTATGTGTGTGTGTGTGTGTGTGTGTGTGTGTGTGTGTGTGTGTGTGTGTGTGTGTGTGTGTGTGTGTGTGTGTGTGTGTGTGTGTGTGTGTGTCTGTGTGTGACAAAATTTTCTAATTCGATAACTCTAATACTACAATTCCAAAAATTATAATTCTTTCGTATTCCTCTTCGTTACAGCCATGTGAAGAGCTGATTAGATTTTGGTTATAATTGGTCAACCGGAAGTACCCTCATTTGAAGATTTTAACAGTTTTTCTTGAAAAAACGATGTTAAATATCATTTTTTCACATACAATGTTATTATAAATATTAAAGAATTATTTATTTTCTATACGATTTGAATGCATTTTATACTTCATATTAAATGGACATAGAGTTAAAAAATTATAAAGACATTAAATATCATGTATATTAGTCAGCTTTGCTATAACTCTGGAAACAGCTGCTACATTAAGAAAATAGAAAATTCTGATTGAAAGGTGTCAGTGTCAAGTGCAGTTGACAGTATGTTTATGTTATAATTTTACTGGAAATATAGGATCTTTTGTTAGAAACTTTATGTTTGGAATTTGTTTACAATACATACAACTGTCTTAAGGTAATGTACAAGAAATATAATCTTTTTCAAGGAACTTTCTGTATGACATTTATACAAAATACATAGAACTGACGGAAGGTAATGTGCTGGCCACATCAGATTTTTTTTTGTTTGTTTTCGCGGTATATTTGTTTCTGTTATTGTTTCTTGTTTGTTTGTAATATATAATTTATCGATTTAGGGCCGGTATTTCCATCTTCGGATAAAGTGCTGGATAACTTATCTGTCGAATAAATGAACAATATCGCATCAAAAAATGACATTCTATACTATTTACCTCATTTATGCTCTTTGTAATTTATTGGGAGATGAAAATACCGGCCCTTAATAAAATATATTTCAACTTTTTTGCATTTTCATGAATATTTAAATAATACTGTTAATAACAATTAAAATTAAAATTTATTAATATTTTAATAACGCTTACATTTAGAAAATAATAAACTAAAAACTATTCATTTATGAATGAAATTGCGTATATACAGTGTATTTAACGGATGGATTGTAATATAGGTACTTCAATGCTCGCACCGCTTTGGTAGGTTGTGTAGTATATCATATAAGCACCGCCTCTACACGCAGGCCAGGTGTCTCTTCAGATGGAAAGACCTATATTGAATTTGATTTGGCTGCTAAATCTGCAAATTTATTAGAAAATAATGTAAATTTAAAAATTTGGCATGATAGGTTAGGTCATATTAGTGAACAAAATTTGTTAAAGTTGTATAAAAAACAATATGGTAAAAGGACTTAATCTCAATACTGCACAAGGTGGAACTATTGAAGTGTGTTCAGTATGTGCACAATCAAAAAGTACACGCTTGCCATTTGCAAGAGCGTCTGGGAAGGTGACAAACAAACCTCTTGAATTGGTGCACAGTGATATATGTGGATCAATTACGCCATCAACTCATGATGGGAAAAAATATTTTCTTACTTTTCTAGATGACTATACACACCTTTCTATGGTATATATTTGCTTAAAAGTAAAAGCGAGTTTTTTGAATGTTTCAGAAATTTTGAGGCTTATGTAACAAATCAACTTGATTGCAGGATTAAGTCATTAAGATGTGATAACGGAAAGGAATATTGTTCAAATGACTTTATAAATTTTTGCAGAGCCAAGGGAATACAGATTCGATACACCGTTGCTTACAATCCTGAACAAAATGGTAAGGCAGAAAGGCTCAACAGGACCTTACTTGAAAAAGCGAGAGCGATATTGCTACAATCAAAATTACCAAAAATATTATGGGGTGAAGCTATTCTTTGTGCAACTTACTTGCTAAATACCGCATCTCTGAAAGATTTTATGGTAAGAAACCTGACCTGAAAAATTTAAATATTTTTGGGAGTATTGTGTACAATCATATTCCAAAGGAAAAACAAAAAGGAAAGTTTGATCCAAAGGGGGAAATCAATATTATGATTGGTTACGCTACTAGTGGTTATAGGCTTTGGGATCCTTTCAATGAAAAAGTTATACCTAGTTGCTAGAAATGTTATTTTTGATGTGACTAAGAATATTGGCTATTTGAGCACTAGTATTACTCATACATAAATAAATGATATAAAATCTAATGAAAATATGAAAAATGAGACAAATGGAGAAGAAAAAAAGGAAGAAAATGAAGAAGGCAAAAGAGAAGAAAATGAGGTAGACAAGAGAGCAGAAAACTCAAATACTAGGAATAGTAGAAGAATACTGAAACAACCAGCATACTTAGATGACTATCTGACTGGAGAAGATATAGAACATATAGCTCTAAATGCTGCCGCATTTGTTCAAGAAGCACCTACAAACTTAGAAGAAGCAAAAGCAAGACCTGATGCAAAAATGTGGCTGGCTGCTGTTAAAGAAGAGATCCAATCTCTGAAGAAGAATGATACTTGGACGTTAGTAAAAAAACCAGAAGGTGTTAAATTGATCAATTGCAAATGGATTTTTCGAACTAAGTATAATGACACCGGCGAACCCGTAAAATATAAGGCTAGATTAGAGGCCAAGGGATTTATGCAAAGGGAAGGAATTGACTTTAATGATACTTATGCACCAGTCGCAAGACTCACCACAGTTAGGACATTACTAGCTATTGCAAACTTTAAAAATTTAATAAAGGGAAAATAACGGAGCTGCAGTTACTTCTTGTTGAAATTTTATTGAAATTTAAAACATATAACCAACGTTTCGGTCATAATTTGACCATCATCAGGGTCTGAAATACATTTTTATATAAACCACATGGTCAAAATAATTAACATTTTTTATAAAATTTGTAGAAATTGGAGTTACTTACAACGTTTCAAGGATAAATTTAGAAAAACATGAAAATGAAAAGTTTTAAGGTCGAAACTTTCGTCAAAATTACAATAAATAAATAAAAAATCTGATGTGGCCAGCACATTACCTTCCGTCAGTTCTATGTATTTTGTACAAATTTCCTACAGAAAGTTCCTTGCTAAAGATTATATTTCTTGTACTTTACCTTCCGGCAGTTGCATGTATTTTATGCAAATTCCATACAGAAAATTTATAGCAAAAGATCCTATATTTCTAGTAAAATTATAAGACAAACACACTATAGGTACGTTCCATCGGTGTCAGAAATCTTACTACTTCTTCTAGTAGAACCTCAATGATCGTTCTTTTGCGTCAAAAAAATCTGAATATTCCTACGAATCATTCCAACTTCAGAGCTGGAAGCGCTGGTTGGAAGATATATAGATTGGAGATAAATTAAAAATTGTACTAGCCGACTGTCGCGCGTACCTTTCTGTTACATTTGTCAATGTTCAGATTAGACTGTGCTCAAAGAAATACCTCCTTTACATTTTTATTATTTAATATATTTTTATACAATTACAATCTCTGGAATAACATTTTGAAGATCCAAAATAAACATACAAAGTTAGCTTTAGTTGTTAACTAACAATAACACATAAACACTCGCACTGTTCTATCGTATTTATTTTTTACTTGACAGTTATTTGCCACTGAGCGTTCTATTGCTTTAAAGAATATTCTTATTCTCGTAAGAATATTTCTGACACCGATAGAACGTACCTTATGTCAATTTCACTTGACACTGACATCTTTCAATCAGAATTTTCTTAATATAGTAGCTGTTTCCATAGCTATGGCTACTTTATAAAATTTAATTTCTTTATAATTTTTTAACTCTGTATCCATTTAATATTAAGTATAAAATGCAGTCAAATCGTATAGAGAATAAAATATTCTTTAATATTTATAATAACATTAAATGTGAAAAAATGGTATTTAACATAGTTTTTTTAAGAAAAACTGTTAAAATCTTCAAATGAGGGTACTTCCGGTTGTCCAATTCTAACCAAAATCTAATCAGCTCTTCACATGGATGTAACGAAGAGAAATACGAAAGAATTATAATTTTTAGAATTGTAGTATGGAAGTTATCGTAGACGAAAATTTTGTTACACACACACACACACACACACACAGACACACATACATACACACACACACACACATACAGACATCATCGTAAAAATAGTAAAATCGTATTGTAGGGACCCTAAAACGTGCTTATTCATCAAAAACTCACCACCGAATTTTTTGACCAAAGACAATACCTTCCTTACCTAAAGGTGACGGAAGGTAAAAACGTGCGTAACATAACATATCAACATTGCATATAAAACTATTATAAGTTGAAGATTCTTGTTTCTGGATTGCAGGATTCTTCCAGTTCTTCGGAAACCGCCTGGTGGATAATTTTGAAGTGGTTTTTAATTTGAAGATTTTATTTATTATTATTTTATTATTTAGTTGATTTTATTTTTTAATTTTGTGTTAATATATTTTTATAATGTTTTACTAATATGCCTTTATAAATTATGCTTAAGTTTTGGATGTCAGTCTGTGAATTGACGGAGTTTTTATGTTTATGAATTTGTAACATTTCTAAAGTAAGTCTTTTGTTTAGATTATTTTCTTTGTGTAAAATTGTAGTGTTATGTTCTTTGTATCTTTTTTCATGTTTCTTTCATGTTCAGTGTTCAGATATTCTTGTTTTTAAATATCTTTTGGTCTGTCCTATATAAACTTTGTCACAATCTGAACAGGGAATTTTGTAGATGATGTTCGATCTATTTTTTAATTGAATGGGATATTTAGTCTTACTGTATAAATTGTTTATCGTTTTGTATTGTTTAAAGGTTATGTTGACTGGTAAATGCTGCGTTATTGTCTTCTGTATCTTGTGTGAAAGAAGTGGAACATATGGAATGGTGTAATAAGTTTTATTGTTATTGTTCATTTTTTGGTTGTTTTGATTTGACTGTGTGTTGTTGATTATTCGATTTATTAGTGCTTTTGGGTAATTGTTGTCCAGTAACTGTTGTTTTATCTGTAACTTTGTCATTGTGTAGGCTCGGGGTAGTTAGTTTTAGTGCTCTGTTTTTTAAATTCATGGCAACATTGACTAATTGATATTTTAGCTTATTTGGAGATGTCAGCGATATAGATGATCCAAGTTATTATCCTGATTTACAAGATGATATTCTCGTTACATCGGATATACCGTGTGTCTACTTGAAATCCGTAATATAGGTAATTCAATGTTATTTTTTTCGTTTTGCTGTAGTTACTTACCTATTAATTTTAAAGAAAAGTTGTAAATAAAAAACTTGTTCAGAATTAAAAACTACACAATACCAGCCGAATTCACAAAATAGGATTAGCTAAATCCAAATTTTGGTTTAGCTAAACTTTTTCTAACTCGGTATTAAGAACTTAATCTAAACCATATTCACCAAAAAAAATGGTAATAGACTTAGATTAGAGTTTGTTTAGCTTAATTTATAAACGTCAAACTTAAAATAAAAATGGCGAGTAAACGCGAACGAAGGCCAAATTTTACAGAAAATGAAGTATCTGTCTTGATTGACGAAGTTAATAATAAAAATAAATTATTATTTGGCAAATCAGGGCCAAATAACACACCATTGAAAAAATTACGGCTGTGGGAAGAAATATCAAGGAAAATAAATGTTGTTTCTTCCCATGGCCGTAGTATAGAAGAAGTGAAAGCAAAGTGGAATAATTGAAAACTCACTTCTAAATCTAAATGTAAGTACACTTTTAATATAACTTATTGCAAGTATTCAATCATTCACATTGAGTAATCAAATTGGATATTACTGTTGAAGATGATGGTCCGGTATATCATCTAAATCCAACCGATTTAAAAAAACTCGCGGTCGAATTATACGGTTTGGTTGATGGTATTCATCGTCACTATCATCGTTTACCATTAAATAACACAACATTTCGTGAAATCTAGAAAATTACAGTACATTTAATTAAAGGTAAAAAATTGTATTTATATATGATATTTCTATTAGTTTGAAGCTATTTAATAAAGATTATTATTATTATTACTATTATTATTATTATTATTATTATTATTATTATTATTATTACTATTATTATTATAACAAACCTCTATGATGATTAAAAATTACAATTATAAATTTTACACAACGTTAATCCTGCGTTTCAGCAGGTTTGAATATATGGCTTAAATTTGTAACCGAAAAGTTTTGTGAATAGGTTTAATATTTATTTACACCCAAATGATTCTGTTGCTATGGATACGTAGGGTTAAATTTTAAACTAAACCGGTTTACGAAAGTATTACCGATAAAGGATTAAACTTTTTTGTGAATATGGTTCAGCTTAACTTGATTGTTTTAATCGGGTTTAAGTGCTAATCTTGTTTTGTGAATTCGGCTGTACGAGTCTAAATTTATACACAATTTCTCGTTATTTACGAAAAAAAAACGAAATTAAAATACGCAATTTACATCATATTTCAGAGTGCCGTTGAATTCCTGATGTTTTATTTGACATCCGTGTTTGACATTGAACTATTTGACACATTGTTATTATTATTAATATCGATTATTCTCCTTAAATTATGGATCAATTTACTATAAAAGAAAAGATTCAGTGCATAAAATGGTATTTTAATGTCAATTCCATAAACCAAGTGAAAGATTTGTTTAGTGCATTGTATTTGCACAGGCCAATTCCTAATACTACGTCAATATACAGATTATTAGAACAATTTAATAAAACGGGAAGTGTTGTTAAATTATGCAAAAATTGTAAAGTAAATAATAATGAAGAAAATGAGGAAAATGAAGAAAACAATGTTACTGATGTTTTGTTAAATGTAACAGAAAATCCTAATATTAGTGTGCGCCAAATAACAAAAAATTTAAATTTACATCCTTCCACAGTACACAAAATATTAAAACATGAAAAGTTTCATTCGTATAAATACTCTCCACATCAAGAAATTTTTGAAATGGACAAATTACACAGAAACACTTTTTGCGATGTTATTATGGAAAAAGCTAATACCGACCGGTACATTTTAAAAAATATGTTTTACAGATGAAACGACGTTCACGTTAAACGGAGAACCCAATGTACAAAATTTTCGTTACTGGGGCAAAAATAATCCTCATTTATTAATTAGTACGCATACCCAATATCCCCAGAAAGTTAACGTTTGGGCTGGGATTTTCGGCGGGCATATTATAGGACCATTTTTTATAGAAGGGACATTAAATTCTCAAAAATATTTAGATTTATTGCAACATCAAATTGGACCGAAATTAGTAGAATATGCTAATGACAATAATACAGTTTGGTATCAGCAAGATGGGTGTCCCGCACATTCAAGCCAGGAGGTGAAATTATTTTTAGACCAGTGCTTCCCAAATACATGGATTGGTCGCGGCGGTTCAATCCATTGGCCTGCGAGATCGCCAGATTTAGCACCGTGTGATTACTTTTTGTTGCCATATTTAAAAGGAAAAATATACCAACATTCTAACCCCGATCTTGAATATTTAAAAAACAAAATTGGAGAAGAATGTAGCAAAATTACTTTAAGACAATTAAAAAATGTACGCCGCGAATTTTATCATAGAATAGATTATTGTTTAGCTGTTAATGGTGATTTACTTGAACACTTAATTTAAATATTAATGGTGTTTTTGTTTGTTTTCTACGTTATAAAGTTTCAAAAAAGTTTAATTTCTGTTTATTACTTATTTGTATTCTTTGTTGTTATAAATATTTTATGTTGTAAAAAAACTGTTAAATACTATTTGTTATAATTTTGAATATTATAATATACGAATCTTGAATCATTTTATACTTTCTTCTGTGTAATTACACTTTTAAAAATCTGTCAAATAAAAACAAATAAAACATCAGGAATTCAACGGCAGTCTGAAATATGATGTAAATTGCGTATTTTAATTTCGTTTTTTTTTTCGTAAAATAATGAGAAATTGTGATTAATTTTAGTCTCATATTGTGTAGTTTTTAATTCTGAACTAAAATTAATAGGTAAGTAACTACAGCAAATTGAAAAAAATCTGATGTGGCCAGCACATTACCTTCCGTCAGTTCTATGTATTTTATATAAATGTCATACATAAATTTCTTTCCAAAAGATTATATTTCTTGTACATTACCTTAAGGCAGTTGTATGTATTTTATACAAATTCCATACAGAAAGTTTCTAACAAAATATCCTATATTTCCAGTAAAATTATAACATAAACATACTGTCAACTGCACTTGACACTGACACCTTTCAGTCAGAATTTTCTTAATGTAGCAGCTGTTTCCAGAGTTATAGCAAAGCTGACTAATATATATGATATTTAATTTCTTTATAATTTTTTAACTCTATGTCCATTTAATATGAAGTATAAAATGCATTAATATCGTATAGAGAATAAATAATTCTTTAATATTTATAATAACATTAAATGTGAAATAATGATATTTAACACCGTTTTTTCAAGAAAAACTGTTAAAATCTTCAAATGAAGGTACTTCCGGTTGACCAATTGTAACCAAAATCTAATCAGCTCTTCACATGGATGTAACGAAGAGGAATACGAAAGAATTATAATTTTTGGAATTGTAGTATTAGAGTTATCGCATTAGAAAATTTTGTCACACACAGACACACACACACACACACACACACACACACACACACACACACACACACACACACACATACATACACACACACACACACACATACAGACATCATCGTAAAAATAGTAAAATCGTATTCTAGGGACCCTAAAACGTGCTTATTCATCAAAAACTCACCACCGAATTTTTTGACCAAAGACAATACCTTCCTTACATAAAGGTGACGGAAGGTAAAAATAACATTGAATTCCCTATATTACGGATTCCAAGGAGACACACGGTATATATATATATATATATATATATATATATATATATATATATATATATATATATATATATATATATATATATATATATATATATATATCGTATGTCCCAAGCAAACCTTGACATAGGCGTTTAACATGGCAAAACTGACTTTTGTGAATAAAAAATCTGATTGAGATAAAATGAATATTTGTATGTTTTGTGTTTTTACTGTAAAAGTAGGTGTTATAGTTTAATTCTTATGCTTTTGTGTCATACTAATAATTACTACTTCCACTGAAATTAGTATTATATCATGACAGAAATTTATTTAACTAATTCATCCATATTAATATAATACATAATGTCTTTAATATAATTCGTAATTAATTCATAAATAAAAAAAAACTGTCTTGACGAAGATTCAAACCCCAACCTCTAAAGTCTTCTTATTCCACAGTCAGCTACGCTAACCATTCACCTACAATGACAATTGCAAATATAATATTGCGTAATAAAATATTGAAACAAAAATTTATTGACAATATTTATAATTTTCTGATAAGATAATAATGTAATTCATATTAAATAAGGTACACGAGGTAATGTACTATTATCACGTTAAATAGCATGCGGCTTAATTTTATGCCGGACACTTTTTTTTCACAAAAATCAGTTTTCTCATGTTAAACGCCTATGTCAAGGTTTGCTCGGGACATACGGTATATATATATATATATATATATATATATATTATAGTCTTACCTTTCTTGCGTTAAAATGAATAGGTAAATAGGTATAGCAGTATTTAAAAAATAACATTGACACCGCTCTGCGCCACTTTTCATTTCTACACCCGGTATATATATTTTATGTTATCTACGTATGTAACGACTGAATAGTCATTTAGTTTAACTTTTTGTACGTGCTTTAAATAAATAATTTATTTTTAATATCATTTTATTTAAATCCCAAATGGACTTAGATCACTATAATGTAATTATGTCTCATTATACAAAAAAAAGTTGAATAATGTCTTGAACTAAGACCATTTTGAATTTAAAATTATCCACCAATCTACCATTAGTAGACCATACATTGGTAAAAATATGCACAAATTAGTCAAATATGAACAAAAACAAGGTATCATTACTTTAAGACAATTTTATTTAACTCCTTAAAATAATAATTGATTTCAAACTTTTAACTGACCTTTTCTTACTTATAACATTTTTGGATTTGGTACAAAATAATTCTCACATAACGATGAACAGAGTGAGCCAAAATGAAGTACCACTAGGGAACATATTCTTTAAAAATAGTAAATGATAGGTACAAAATATGTTATTGTACCTTTGTAATTTATTAATGTTAGGTAAAGGTATATAAAATTAATTAAGTATTCTTTAGTATAAATATATTTCTTATTATACAACTGAAACTCATTTAACATTCCATAAATATTAAATATAATTTTTATATCTCTAAATATAAAATAAAAACTAATAATGATATACAAAAAAATGATGTCTTCTACAATTTATTAACTTTACGTAAGAAAGTGAGATAAATAAATTCTGCCGTCTGATTCATCAGAATGCACAAATCAAAAAATCGTCATAGTAGACCTTTTCGTACTCATGCATTGAAATGTGTTATTTCGTGTCGCCTAAACAAAGTCTGAAACGTTAATTTTCCAGATCTCCACCAAATAAGCAAACGGGAAATTTTATGAAGTTAGTGCATTTGGTTGACAATATTGGCAACAATTTCTGCTTGGCGGGAGTCGGCAAGACAGAGCACTCAAGAAGTCGGTAAAACATAACCAACAAACGTAATGTAAAATGTAACAAAACAATAAGAAATTTAACAAGTTTATTAAGTTTAAATTTGCTATATACTACAAGTGAAATACTTGGTAAGTAATAAACAGTTATTTAGATACCATGATTAATACTACATTACATAAGAAAAACATTAAAATAATTGGAATATAAATTTGACACATCACTCTGAAATTAGCTACAAAGTAGTGTTATGTAATAAAGTTTTAATAAATAAAATTATTTGTACACATAACACTAATTATTAGTTTTATACTATTCGTACGAAAAATATTGTACAAACCATGTGCGTGAACTTGGCTCCCGGAATCGTTCTACGGCAACGATCGCAAGCTCGCGCCGCCAAACACTCATCCGGGAACCAAGCCTTTACACACATGGTATGTAAATAACTATTACACTAGCAATTTTCTTGGCTTGTTTTCTGTGATAGTCAGTGTACTTTTCAAAATAATATAATAAAAATAGATTTATTATCTTATAACCACTTCTCTGTTTTCTGCTATGTTTTTATTGGAAAATTTACCAGAAACAAACGAAAATGTAATAATTGTAGATTACAAGTGAATGTAATAATGTAACTGGAACATGACCATTCTAGCGGGCGTGCGACGCGTGCCTCGCACGCGGCCTATGAAAATGTGGGTAGGCCGTCATTACGTTGAACGCATAGATACCATAACATACATTTATAATATAACGTAAATAAATTATCATTACAATATGTGTGTGAATATAGTAATATTTTTTAAAAGTTTTATAATAATATTTTCTGGCGAGTGGTAGGGCGCTAGTTCAATTTTCTACTAGACAACCGATATCCTTTTGGATCTGTTTCCCGAGTAACATCCTTAGGGAAACATCTGAGATGTCGGTGTGAATTGTTTCGTAAGCGCTCTTTGACGTGTTCAGTGATTTTTTAATGGCGGACATTAAAAATCAAAGTGTAACATCAAGTTCCGTTTCTGGCTAGGAAAATTAGCCGCAATTCCCAAGAGAACTTAAAAAATTCCGGATCAATTTCTGAACACGTCAAACAGCGCTTACAAAAAAAAAAACATTAACCAGTAAGATGTTTCCCCAAAGGGTGACATTTCTTGGGCAAGAGATCCAAAAAGGTCTCTAGTGAAGGTACTTATTGGGAATACCAAGGTATTCCAAATAGATAATAGGGTGTTCCACTGCTACTGGTGTTGATCTCGTTCTCGACCTCTTCCTCGACTTTGCCATAATAAAGAACGACAGCCACAAGTAAACCTAGCAGCATCTAGAAGATGAAATATTTAATTATTATTAATACTTATAAACAAAGATTGTCAGATAAATTACGAGTATTAGTTTTATCATTAAATATTTACTTTATCACTTTTTACCTCCCGTCATACCGTAGGTAAGGGAGGTAATGTTATCGATCCAAAAATTTGATGGTGAGTTTTTAGTAAATAAGCACGAATTAGGATCCCCACACGTTTTTACTATTTTTACGGTGATATGTGTGTGTGTGCGTGCGTGCGTGTGTGTGTGTGTGTGTGTGTGTGTGTGTGTGTGTGAGTGTGTGAGACGATTTTTTCGTCCACGATAACTCTTATAACAAACTTCCAAATATTTGTATTTTCCGTATTTAAGCTTTCTGTATTCATATAAAGAGTTAATTAGATTTTTGGTAAAATTGGATAGCCGGAAGTAACTGTTTACTTGAAGCACATACCAGTTTTTAATGAAAAACTATATTAAACTATGATCCAAAACTTTTCAATTTTAGTATTTAAAACTTCTATATCAAGGAGAACAACATATTAGATTTTGGTTAAAATGAATATACCAGAAGTGACACTTTACTTGAAGCTCTGAACAGATTTTCGTGAAAAATATGATATACTCCAAAACTTGTCAAATTTAGTATTTAAGACTTTCATATAAAGGGAAGCAATATATTAGATTTTGCCTAAAATTTATAAACCGGAAGTAATACTTTATTTGAAGCTCTGAACAGATTTTCGTGAAAAATTAATTGATACAATCCAAAACTTTTCAAATTTGGTATTTAAGACTTTTATATTAATGAAAAAGAGATACTAGATGTTTTCTAAAATTGATAAACTACTTTACAGGAAGCTAAAACAGATTTATTTGAAAAAATATATTTAAACATAATTCAAAACTTCTCAAATTTGGTATTTAAAACTCGTGTGTAATTTGAAACAACATTAGATTTTGACTATACCCATATGATAAACCGAAAGTCGTTCTTAATTTGGAGCTCTTAACAGATTTTCGAGGAAAAACATAATAAAATATAATCCAAAATTTGGTATTACAGACTTTTCTATTTATTGGAACAACAAATTAGATTTTGTTTACAAACGAAAGTGATACTTTACTTAAAGCTATTTCAAACATGGAATTGACGGGAAGTCATGTGTTGGCCCAACGACCACAAATATACTAGACAAAACATGTCCTATACGTCACTATTGTTTGTTATGTTCTCGGCTGGACAGAACGAGACAACTAAAGATAGATACATAAAGTCTACTCTAAACTTTGTTGAGAGATATCTCTACGGTCTATATAATGTCAAAGCCAGTAGATATACTAAAGTACCGACATGGTGGCCATCTTGGCTTTAAAAAGCAACAAAATCAATTGCCCTGCTGTTGCACGTGTCAAATGTCACATATAGACGCTGTGGAGGTCGGTAGACGGACAGTTGATCGTGATATGAGTATATAGTAATATAAATATCGCGTAAACAGTCTACAAGAGTCTGCAACAGACCGGCAGTCTAAGATTGGAACGCGTAGTGAAATAAATAATTTGTAATATCGTGGAAATAAATAGTAATGTTAATTGGTTAAATAAATAGTGTTAGTGTTATCTAGTTAATTATAATTTTAGTCTTAATCTGATTTTAATAATTGTTTAACATTAGTAATAGTAACTTTAATTATAGTTTAATAAAAACTTAATTTTAATTAATAATAATTGTCTAATATTTACACTTCACCCAAATAAATAAAAACGTTACAATACGATGTCTTACCTGTATAATAGAAATAACAATCATCGTAATAGCCATTGCTTTCACAAAGCTTACAAAAGCATAATGAAGCTTTTCAGCACAACCATCTTCGTAGGGGGAAGTGCAAGGTTCGGTTCTTTCTAAATTTATGGAACAACAACTCTGCGGTAAAGTATGATTTATCAGTTTGTAATCGGAAGGGCCGGTCATACCGCAGCATTTATCCTAAAATAATCGTAAATGGTGATTATTTAGGGCAAATGTAGTAGATAGTTCAAGGATTTTATAGATGTTTTGAAATTTTTTATCAATCGCCATTTTGTAATTTGAAAAAATAATTGTAAATGCAAATGTTTTACAGGGCCGAAAGGTAATTTTGAAAGAATTTTTTTGTTAAAATATTTTTAAATCTAAAGCGTTTCTACTTTTATATTTTATAAAATATTAAAAAATACCGGAGAAAAAATATTAACCTTTTGCAATATTTTCTTCCCGCCATCACGGCGTCATCAACTATGCGCGAACTAGGTCTCGACATACGAGGTCTGTTAAAAAAGTATACGACCTTTGGCCGGGGAAAAAAACTGGCATATCTGGAGCGTTGGAAACCTAATCACCTTTAAAATAGTCTCCTTGGGACTCCATACACTTCTCCCAGCGGTGCCACCAGGCTATGGAAACTTAAATGGTTGACATTTCGACTAGGGTACCTTTATAACCAGGGTATGGCCATGGCGTGGCTCACGTTTCGTCCGCCATTACCGAGCCATCTATTATATATGTTATTCTTGTGCAAATTATTATGTATTTTCGTGGATATTTTTTTTTATATTCATGAATAACACATTTAATTATCATTTTAATATGTATTTAAAGTGTAAGTAATATATTTTATTTTATTTACTTGTGTAGTTTGTTAAGCCACCCACCACGATTACTAACATATTGAAAACAACTATAAATTACCAATATTAAGCACAATCATTTAAATTTTAAAAGGTAAGTTTAGAATATACAATTATTATGTACATAAGAACTACAGATATTAAATTAGATGTGATAATAACAACCCGTCATATATTCTACATAACCTCTAAATGTATGTCTCAATAATAATTGTGTATCTCTTAAATTAATTATTTTTTATTACCTATATAAATTCACAGTGTGATAATTTAATATTCTTTTATAATATAATATCACATTTATTACAAATAAATAGGGAAATGAATTACCGTTAATGGCGGTGATCTTGGCCCATGGCCATACCCCATACCCTGGTTATAAAGGTACCCTAATTTGGACCAAAGCCAGTAGATATACTAAAGTACCGACATGGCGGCCATCTTGGCCTTAAAAAGCAACAGTAATGATTTTTCGTGTCGCTAGAGGCGCTTTTGTGGCAGGTGTAAATTGTCAATGTCAAACGTCAAATTATTCGTGGTGTGGTATTAAGCAATTTTTATTGTGTTAGAGAAATTGAGAATTTGCAAAACAAATACCCGCAAACTGTACGTACCTTATTCTAAGATGATTATACGAATGCATTTATTTGTGTTATTGCAGGGTTCTGTAATGTTTGTAATGTCATTGGTTATCTACAAAATGTTTGTAAAAATACAAAATGTTAATTTGAACAACATTATGCAAATTAAAAGTTCTTACTTCACAATGCATTACATATATCGATTAAATATCGACTTTTCCAATGTTTGTAAACCACTGATGACACCTCTCTTTAACATTTGATAAGCAAAAAAATCTGATGTGGCCAGCACATTACCTTCCGTCAGTTCTATGTATTTTGTATAAATATCATACATAAAGTTCCTTGCAAAAGATTATATTTCTTGTACATTACCTTAAGGCAGTTGTATGTATTTTATACAAATTTCATACAGAAAGTTTCTAACAAAAGATCCTATATTTCCAGTAATATTATAACATAAACATACTGTCAACTGCACTTGACACTGACACCTTTCAATCAGAATTTTCTTAATGTAGCAGCTGTTTCCAAAGTTATAGCAAAGCTGACTGATATATAAGTTATATTTCGAGGATCCGAAATATTGTTTTTAAAAAGGGATTTTTATTATGAGTTTAATATAATGCCAAAACTATCATTTGTTACACATCAAATTATTAATATTTATTTAATGAATTATTACATTTATTCTATTCTACTGTTTATTGTATGAATTCTAAACTCTGACTGTCTTGTAACTGCACTAAAGTCTATAAGCTGGAAACGGGAAACTCAGGTGTCGGGTTCGACGCCTGGGAACTGCAATTCAGCGATTTGGACAGCGGTAACTCCTCCCTTGCTAAAATTGGGCTTCATCGGGTAACTTCAGCGCCGATCTAGGGGGTGAAGTTGGCGGTTGAAGTTCAATATCTTCGGCCTTGGGTTGTTTTCTTCTTGTGATGATCGTTTTTTGGAGGTAGGCTGCAGCAGTGATGATGGCACCGGTGATGATTATTACGTACAGTGCCCACACTGGGTAGTTGATCTCATTGGTATCGATTTGGTCTTCGTTGTACTCTGTATCTTCGAACTTGTTTAATGGTTTAAGTTCGGAGATAGAATTTAGTTCGATCGCCATCTTGGGAATTTTTGTATTATTATAGTTTATTTCGAAGTTTTCGATTATTAGTGGTTTGCCAAATGTGCCGTGTTTAAAATTTAAATCGTGATTTTGGAGTTGCAGTTTGCATTCATCTTCTTTAATTAAGAGTATGCCTTGTAGGTTGCTTATACTGTCGCCTTGATTGCATTTGGCTTGTACGTTTTCAGGATTTGGAAATATCGCTAGATATTGATTGATTTCTTCAATGTATTCGATGTGGTTTCTTCTTATGTTTAATTTGACAAAATGGCAATTTTCTACTTTGTTTTGTAATATGAAGTTCTTTTCGCAGGAATTTTCGCTGATTTCTTTAATTTTGTTGGGACATTGGTAAATGTTTCCCTTATTGCGGACACACAGATCAAACAAAGATCGTAAGTCGTCATTCTTAGACTTCAGAATGTACTCATGGTTAGGGATTATGGTTACAAATTCGTTATTTTGTTTGGTGGGTGTTGGAATAAGGTGAATAAGCTCGAATGAGGTTTCATAATTTATAGGGATATCAATAAAGTATATAATTTTGTTTTCTTGCAATTTACAGTTAATTGAGATTAATTTTTCAATTTCTGACATGTTTTCAGAATTGATTTCAAATGGTAGTTCATTGTTATAAAATTTTGAAATTTTATTTAATTCTTGGTAAAGGTCATGTGATTTGATAATGCTAGGATGCATTGTGTGGAGTTTGCAAAACGTTAAAGAGTTTTCTATATCTTGAAGAGTGTTAAATGTCATGGTGTATAAAATGTTTAACTGATTGTAAATATCTTTAATAAATAGTTTATCATGATCTTTGATTCCTCCGATGACAATGTGCATGAGCTGTTCAATTTTTGACTTTAAAATATTTTCGTTTCGTTTGATTGTTTCGACAGTTTTATTGAAATATTCCATAATTTGGTGACTAACAGAGTACTGGTGCTTAATTTGATTATTTAATTTATTTTGATTTTCTTTTAAATGTTTTAAAATTTTTGTGTATCGGTTATCATCTTCTGCATCTAAGTTGCCTGTTATTGATTTTATAACAGATCCTAAACCGTTTAATATTCCTCGCTTTGTTCTAGGGTGCGTAGATAAATGGCTAATTTTCTCATTAATATTATTTTTCAGGTACTCTATGATTTTATTGTTGTTGTCAAAGTCTGCAGCGATAGTGTTATCTGCGCTGATAGTGCGTTTGAGATTTGTGTACTGCATATTTAAACTTTCGTATTGTGTCCATAATGGGTTTAAATCGTAAAATTGTACGAATGTGTGTTTCGTTTTTTGTAACTTTGCTTGTCCAACGTTAATTGTCAGTAGTCCTGGGTTTAGGGTAATGTCTTGGATATTTATTCCAAGTGTATGCGTGAAGAAGAGGGACCTGGAATAGCCGGATATTTATTAATTAATTTTTTAGGTCTCTTTAAGTTTGAAAGGTGAATTTTGGATTGTTTTTTGTCATTATGTTCCGTGTCAATTTCTGCAGTTTTTAGGTTTTTGTTAACCTTTTTAATTTTTTCCTTTTTGAATTTAGGGTTTTTCGTTTTATTTACTTTTTGTTTATTATGAACGTAGACTGTTTCGGGTATGTCGGGAAGTTCCTCGCGATTTTCGTTTAATTTAGTAATAGTTTTGGTTTTATCTGTCTGTAATTTGTTATTAATATTTTTATAAACTAATTTTGTTTTTTTCCTTGTGTTTCTGAATGTAATCTTGCATTATTTGTTTCTCAAGTTCTATATCGAGTGGGGAGTTTGTATCTAAATGTCCGTTAATAATTTCGACTGGCTTTAAATTTGTCGTGCTATGATTCGTATTGTTATAAGCCAGGATTGCATAATTTACTTTATCTTTTATTAGTTCATTTTTGAAATTTTCTTGTAAATTAAATAAACGAATGTGCTCTATCAAAGTTGAATGAAAGCGTTCGACTAACCCGTTGGAATTTGGGTTTTGTGAGCAAATGAAGTGAATTTCGATTTTATGCAAGCTTAATAATTCTTTTATGACATTGTTTTTGAATTCGAGCCCATTATCTGCTACGATTAATTTGGGTATACCGTGGTGTGAGAAAAATCTTGTCAATTTGTTAGCAATTTCTATAGCATATGTGGATGTAACTTTATATGCTTGAGCATATTTAGAAAAAGCGTCAATTATAGTTAGGAATTTGGTGTTTTCTAGAGAGAGTGTGTCAATGTGGATGATGTCCAATGGTTTATTGGGAGTAGGAGTAATATTTAGTTTTGGTTTGATAGGGTTTCTTTCATATTTAGCAGCTAAGCAAATTTCACATTGGTTTATAAAGTCTGTGATGGTCTTTAGCTGGTTTGGCCAATAATATGGTTTTTTAATTTGAGTGTGAACTTCATTTATTCCGCGATGGTTTGTCTTACCTTCGTGGAAGTTTTTTATTACTTGTAAGATTTCATCATTTTCCTCTACGTCTATCAGTTTTATGTTGCTTTTAATAAATTTTATTTCTGAATGTTTAAAGTATTTTTGTAGTACATTACTAAATTTCTCATAAATGGGTGTTTCAAAGTATAGGTAATATTTCACCTTTGGTGTAATATATTCTTTTATAAAGTTTACTGTGTCTTGTTCGAAATCTGTTTCAGAAATTTGGAGATGAATTCTCATTTTATCACAAGGAAATTTTTGTATTTTTGGTTTAGAAGGAGAGTGTTTAACTTGTGATATAAAATTTGATTTTTACCAAAATTTACAGGTGATTCAGTGATTGTTATACCTACAATAGGGTGTTCGGGGTTCGAGTGAATTGTTTGATCAGTTTCGGGATCATGCTGTTCGCCTTCGTCAGGTTCTACAATTAAGGATTGTTTGTCATTGTCGGGGTTAGAATAAGTATCGTTAAAGTTTTCGATGAGATCGAAAAGACTTTGTGATTCTGGGTCTAAAGTGTTTATGTTTAATTCAATACGTGATAATGCGTCCGCATTTTTGTTTAGAGAGCCTTTTTTATGGATAACTTCATAATCGTACTCTTCTAGCTTGAGTCGCCATCTCATTAATTTTGAATGGGGTTCTTTCAGTGAATGTAAGTATATTAAAGGTTTGTGGTCGGTTATGATTTTAAATTTTCTACCATACAGGTAATGTCTAAATTTTTGGGTAGCCCATACGACAGCAAGTAGTTCTTTTTCGATTGTGCTATAGTTTATTTCTGAGCTATTTAGCGTTCGACTCGCGTATGCGATGGGTAGGTCGGATCCTATGGGTCCTTGTGATAATATAGCACCGATAGCATATTGGCTTGCGTCTGTTGTCAAGTTAAAAGGTTTCTTATAGTCCGGGTATTGAAGGATGGGTTCGTTTATTAGGACATTTTTGCAGGTATTAAAGCAATTAATGTATTCGGGGTCATTGTATTTAATAGTGGCATCTTTTTTCAAACATTTCGTGAAGGGTTTAGTAAGATCTGCAAAGTCTTTAATAAATTTCCTGTAATAGCCTAATAGTCCTAGAAATGCTTTGATTTCTGTGGCTGTTTTTGGGATGGGGTAATTTTTGATAGCATGGATCTTGTCCGGATTGGGTTTGACACCATCTGGAGTTACTACATGGCCTAAATATGAGACTTCTGTGCGTAAAAATTCGCACTTGTCTGGTTGAATTTTGAGATTAGCTTTTCGCAAACGGTTAAAAACTGATTTTAAATTTTGAATGTGCTCTTGGAGAGATGTACTAAAAATTATTACATCGTCAAGATATACGAGACAAATTTCGTTGGTTAAATTTCGAAGAACGTTGTCCATCACTCTTTGAAAAGTGGCTGGTGCGTTCTTTAATCCAAAGGGCATTCTTAAATATTCAAAATGACCATTTTCTGTGCTGAAGGCAGTTTTTTGTATGTCGGATTCACTCATTTCAATCTGGTGAAATCCTGACGCTAAATCCAAAGTTGAAAAATATTGGCATCTACCAAGTTTATCTAAAAGTGTATTGATGTTAGGTATTGGATATTTATCATCGATGGTCTTCTCGTTTAATTTCCGATAGTCAATTACGAGTCTCCATTTCCTTTTTCCGGATGCATCTAATTTTTTAGGTACAATCCAGACGGGGGATGACCAAGGGGAATGAGAGGGACGGATAATGTTCTGATTTAACATTTTCTGAATTTGGGATTCCACTTCTTTCCTGTGTACCTCGGGGTATCTATATGTTTTCGCATATACGGGAATTTCATCTTTTGTACGAATGGAATGTTTTATTTCGTTCGTAAAGGCTAGTGGCTTATCGTCCGTATGAAAGATATCTGAGTACTCGCTCAGCAATTTTCTTATCTCGCGTTTTTCTTCGCTATTCATGTGGTCAGTTCTAATGTTATTCATGTCTAATTTAAATTTTGTTTCATTTTGAATAAAACTTATATTATTAATTTCAAAGTTATTTATTTCCTGGACTTGTACGCAATCTACACAATTTATAATTTCATCGTTTTCGCCTAGGTTTATAATCGGGTATATAATTTCATTATTTTCGATTTTTGCTAGACCTTCTAGAATGATTAAATTATTTATTTTGGTTTCCGGTATAAATGCTTCGCCGTTTTCTATATTATTTACAATTATTTTAGTAAATTTTTCAGATTTTGGAGGTATTTTAACATGATTGAATTTTGGAAGTATTCTGTGGTAGTGGATCTTTATTTCTTGAGTAGGGGTGATTATTTTGTCATGAGTTAGGTCAATGTTTGCATTTAAAATTTTCAAGTTGTCTAGTCCTAATAAGATGTCGAAATTATTATGAAAATTAAATAGGTGGTATTTTAATAAAGTATTAGGGTAATTAAATAATTTGGAGGCAGGTATTATAATGCTAAAATTCTCTAATGATGTTCCGTGCGCGGTTGTAATTTTGAAAGGATCATTTTTGATTTTTTCTTTGAAATATTTTTGTGCAATATCTGGGTTTATAAAGGAACGTGTGCTTCCTGTGTCTATTAAAGCTTTCAAATTTAATTCTGGGAAGATGACAAATGGTAATTCACTATGGTTGTGTATTACGTTCATTAATTCGACGTTTGTTCCGAGGCTGTTATCGGAAAAAACTCGTTCGTATCTTCAGAATTTGGTTCAGTAACGTAATATTCGGTATTAGGGTCCGTTACATAATAATAGGGATTTTGTTCTTCAATATTGTCAATTTCGGTGTATTCGTTAATTTCAGTATTAAATAATTCTTCCGCTATGAAATTCGGTCTGTTTTGCGTGTTATAAAATTGTTGCGGACGGTACTGGCTCGTTCCTGCCCTGGGTGTCATTGACTGTCTAGTACTGACACTCATAGGCGTAGGCTTGGGGGCTTTATAATTGGGATTTGGTTTGAAAACATTTTGGGATTGATTATTAAATGTTTTATTTCCTTGATTTGAGGGAAATTGAGTCGGTGTGTAAGGTTTCCTTACTTGATGATTCGGAAATTGATTAGGATATTGATTGGTGGTAGGTTTAAAAATTGGGTTGGTAGGTGGATTTGGTCTGTACATCAGTTGTGGATATTGTGGTTGTCTATTTTGTGGATTGTGAATTATTTGTTTCTGTTTGTGTTGAGTATGGGTGATATTTTTGTGATATTGTGGACGACTGTGCGTTTCTAACTGAAAATCGTTTGTCAGCATGTTTAACGCGGTGTTCATGTCTTTGGGATTCTTTGTTCTCATAAGAGTTCCTAGAGGATCTTTTAGTCCTCGGAGGAGAATTCTCAAAGCGTAATTTTGACAATATTCTGTTAAATAAGGCTTAGCAAGTGCTAAACTGTGATTACTGATATAAGAAATTTGGAGGTTTAATATGTCCTGAATTTTATTGTAAAATTCGAATGCCGTTTCATTGCCTTGTCGCAATTCGGTTAATTCGATACTAAGCGTGTATAAATCTCGTTTGTCTGAGTAGGCGTTTAACAATGCTTGTTTAACGTCTGCCCATTTACTTATTGTGCTACTGGCGATGTTTATTGCGGCATCACCTTTTATTTTAGCTAAAATGCTCGACATAAGGTACTCATTTTGAAAATCTGCTTCGTCAACCAAATTATAAAATTTGTTAACTAATTTTTCGCAAATTTCAAGAAAGCGGGATAATAATTTACTATCACCATAGAAATCTGGGATCATGTCAAGATAATGTTTTTCAAGACGTGCAGGTTGTAATACTAAGCCTGCTGCTACTTCTTGTGGCATTTTTGCTTTGTTTTTTGTTATTCTACGTTTACTTTTATAAGGTTTAGAAGTTACGAGTGTGGACTCGGAGTCAGAGGAAGTTTCTGAGTTTGAATGTGTATCCGATCCTGTATCTGAGTCAGAATGGTACTGATAATTGTGTGACATGTGTGTACTCACAATAACAGAAGCAATTTGTCCATTGAATGCGTTGATTCCCGGTCAGGTCTGTGTTCAGCAGCGCCTTGTTCTTTCGTCGTCGATATTCTCTCGCAGATGAAGGAACTGGGTGGTCTTGCACTTGAACGTAGTCGCTTCTTCTCCCTGGGGTTGTGGTTCTTTTCGGTGGATCGTTGATACGAACACGAGTTTCACGCGATGTGAAAATTCGCCCGAAAAATCCTTTTAGACTGCGCCAGTTATATTTCGAGGATCCGAAATATTGTTTTTAAAAAGGGATTTTTATTATGAGTTTAATATAATGCCAAAACTATCATTTGTTACACATCAAATTATTAATATTTATTTAATGAATTATTACATTTATTCTATTCTACTGTTTATTGTATGAATTCTAAACTCTGACTGTCTTGTAACTGCACTAAAGTCTATAAGCTGGAAACGGGAAACTCAGGTGTCGGGTTCGACGCCTGGGAACTACAATTCAGCGATTTGGACAGCGGTAACTTATATATTTAATTTTTTTATAATTTTTTAACTCTATGTCCATTTAATATGCAGTATAAAATGAATTCAAATCGTATAGAGAATAAATAATTCTTTAATATTTATAATAACATTAAATGTGAAAAAATTATATTTAACATCGTTTTTTCAAGAAAAACTGTTAAAATCTTCAAATGAGGGTACTTCCGGTTGACCAATTATAACCAAAATCTAATCAGCTCTTCACATGGATGTAACAAAGCGGAACACGAAAGAATTATAATTTTTGGAATTGTTGTAGTTGTTGAGTTATCGCAATAGAAAATTTTGTCACACACAGACACACACACACACACACACACACACACACACACACACACACACACACACAAACACAAACACAAACACAAACACACACACACACACACAAACACAAACACAAACACAAACACACACACACACACACACACACACACACACACACACACACACACACACACACAAACAAACACACAAACACACAAACACACACACACGCGCACACGCGTACGCACGCACGCACACACGCACACACGCACACGCACACACGCACACACGCACACGCACACGCACACACACACACACACACACACACACACACACACACACACACACACACAGACATCATCGTAAAAATAGTAAAATCGTATTCTAGGGACCCTAAAACGTGCTTATTCATCAAAATCTCACCACCGAATTTTTTGACCAAAGACAATACCTTCCTTACCTAAAGGTGACGGAAGGTAAAAAATGTATTGTTTTTATTATGATGACAATTAATTGCACAGCAACAAAGCATTATCCGTGGTAAATTATTTTATTTTCTTTAACATACCAAAATTAAAACTGGTGAATATCAATGTGACATTTGGCACCTACAACAGCATCGCCTCTAGCGACACGAAAATGTTTTACTGTTGCTTTTTAAAGCCAAGAGGGCCGCCATGTCGGTACTTTAGTATATCCATATACCTATTAGATATATACTGCTAATGCCCCTATCTCTCCAATACAAAACAGCGTGCTCGATGGAAAGAGAAAGTTTCGAGGCCTTGGTTACTGATGCGCAAGCGTGAGTTTGGGGGCGTGTTTTCCTAGCGCGCGGCTTCCTAAGCGGGAAATCGTAATTCTGAACGCAATGTTTTAGAAAAATTTAACATATACGAGTTGATTGCTTATATTACAGTCTACTTATAATTTTAAAATTATTGCAAACGTCTTTCTTAAATAAATTAATTATAAAAATGACAATAATATGCAATACGCAAATTTTATTAAGAGCATTACTAATTTATTGTTCCAATTAATAATTTTATAATAAAATAAAAGTAAGGAAAGGTACACATAATGTGAATTAAAAAACAAATATTTATTGATGCTTAAACAAAACAAGTCCACAATATTTATTTCTAATATAGTCATTTTTTCACATAATATTTGTTTCGTGATGCAGTTTAATTTTTAGATAAGTATTTATTATAATTTTAATAATTTGAAATTTGTGATTGTCTAAAGGATTTTGATTTTTAATATGGTTTATATATTCGTTAACTGCGCATTTTTTTGGAAAACTGAAACATAAACATAGTATTATAATGAAAATCAATTACTTTTATTTATTTGTTAGAAATCTTAAATTTTGAACGATAGTTAACAATATAATGAACATTGAGGTATCATTTTAGGTAGTTTTGATACTTTAAAAAAATACGATATAAATATTATTTAATATTTTAACTTACCAGTGAAAACTTCCTGCAGACTTAGCACCACACAAACAACAAGATTTAACCATTCTGATAAAAGTGTTCACTTTGAAAGAGAAACTACAGAATAACTGAAAAGTTAAGGGCTTTTCTCCCTTTAGTATATTCAAATATTCCAATAACAGTGCATTGACAGCTTCAGCCAATCATAACGTTTGAAGGCCAGAGCATGCGCATTGGTACCGACAGCACCGAACAAAAGAGACAGAAATACAGATTTCTTGTCTCCTTCCATCGTGCACGCTGCAACGGCGGGTATCAGCACCAGCAGTATATATCTAATAGGTATATGAGTATATCTATTGGCTTTGATTTGGACCAGGGCCCGGACAGTCTTATACGTAACTAAGGGATAGAGTTTGATAGTTCAATGATGTAAAACTAGATGACAATACCATTCAATTTAGCGGCATTTTATGATGTTTTGAAGATCACGTAGGCTTAAATAAAAGAATATATATATATATATATATATATATATATATATATATATATATATATATATATATATATATATATATTAAAAATATTCTTTCAGTTAATGTCAAAGTGATGTTAAAGTTTCCGACAGAACTTATTATTAACAATTAATTGATATCTTTTTAATTAAATTATAATAGTGAAAGAAATGAAGTGCATTGTTCCTGGTTGCAGTAGATCCAGTCTAAATAATCCCGCATCAAGATTTTTTAGCTTTCCTACCAGTAATCCCTTTTTTGAAAAATGGTTGGAAAATATGAACTTGAATCCTTTATTTAATGGAAAACCTAAAACCACTACTGCGCATTATTGAATTTGTGATTTTCATTTTACGGCCGAATGATTTAAAACACATTTACGAATAAAATTAATTCAAAATGCTGTACCAACAATAATTGCAATGAAGTTATGCATTTTACATTTACTGTATATTTCTACATGACATGTGCATAACTGACACCTGATTGTCTTATGCTAGCCGAGAGAGATTCACAAGTTAGAAGTCTTACAGACATCAATAGAAGTATGCCCGAAATTTCATTAAGTTTACCCAGAGAGAAGCAAATCCTGTGATATTTTCTACATTATCACCACGGCGCGAATTGGAAAAAACATTAGATGCACCAAAATTTTCGGGAAGAATTCGGAAAAATCAACCTAGGAGTATTTTGAAAGGAATGGGCGTGACAAGAGCGAGAGATTTGTCTCCCAAGAAAAGAAAAATATATGGACAATATTTAAGCACAAAAATGAATAACAAATTTAGGAAAAACCGGACCACAAAATTTATTTAGAGACACATAATTTGTCTCAAAATAAAATACTCAAGCAAGTCGGAAAAGTTCACAAGATGCCTATTATAATCAAAACTTTTATTAATAGTTTAGTAACCAATACAACAAAACAAACAAAAAACCTCTTGCCAGACCCAATAATATTATTGATTCGTATACATATATCTAAGTATGGCAATGTTTCTTTTTATAGGTAAACAACAGTTTCGATTTAAATAGATTTTTGATTCATTCGTTTTTTGTACCTACATTTTAACACATTGTAATTGTAATTTGTAATCTCTGTAAAATCTTCTGGCGTAAGATGATAGGCGAGTGGAGTCGCAATATTCTAGTTTAGTCAAACTAAATTTATATAAATATATCATTATTGTTTATTACCCAGCTTTGAGTGTGCCAATCTGAATTTTATTCGCAGATTTCGGTAATGAAAACATATCTGTCGTTAAAGGCGCTTACTAGGCATCATTTCACATGCTCTTAATTTTATGGTGGAGAAAATACCACAGAGCTCACTTTGGGCTATTTGAAAATTGAAAATCATTTTTAAGTCGATCGGAATCGAACTCGAGCACTTTCGAGTTTGCAAATCATATGATTGTCCCTGTAATCATATTCACGTGTTGCTTGCATGCATAAATCTAACCAAAAAATGTGTAAAGCTTCACCCTAATTGCTTAGCCATATTTATTTATAAATGAATATAAAATTAAAATAAATATTAAATAATATTATATATTGTCACAGCGCTTTATCTATTGTTGCGTGTACCAATTTTTGTTTAAGTAGATGTTAATAATATCAAAATATTTGTAATTATACTTATTTTACAAATAAATAATTTTTCAAAAATAAATACTTTTATTTATTATTTAATATTTTAAAAAATATATTTTAGATTAAGTGAGCCATGGTTGCCATGGTTTTTGCTTTTAGTACGATGATGTAAATGTAGATGGCACAAAAAGTATATCTTACGTCAAATACATAGGACTGTCCGGCCTCTCTTTAGATATTTGGTCGGTGATTTGGACCAAAGCCAGTAGATATACTAAAGTACCGACATAGCGGCCATCTTGGCCTTAAAAAGCAACAGTAATGATTTTTCGTATCACTAGAGGCGCTGTTGTTGCAGGTGTCAAATGTCACATTGCCAACATTGCAGAACCCTGTAAAAACACAAATACATGCATTCGTATAATAATCTCAGAATAAGGTACGTACAGTTTACGGATACTTGTTTTGCAAATTCTCAGTTTCTCTAATACAATAAAAATTGCTTAATACCACACCACGAATAATCTGACGTTTGACAATGACAATTTACACCTGCGACAAAAGCGCCTCTAGCGACACGAAAAATCATTACTGTGGCTTTTTATAGCCAAGATGGCCGCCATGTCGGTACTTTAGTATATCTACTGGCTTTGATTTGGACTAGGGTACCTTTATAACCAGGGTATGGCCATGGCGTGGCTCACTTTTCGTCCGCCATTGCCGGGACATCTGTTATATGTGTTGTTCTTGCGCAAATTATTATGTATTTTCGTGGATATTTGTTTTATTTTAATGAATCACACATTTAATTATCATTTTAATACGTATTTATAGTGTAAGTAATATATTTTATTTTATTTACTTGTGTTTCCCACCACGATTACTGACATATTGAAAACAACTATAAATTACCAATATTAAGCACAATCATTTAAATTTTAAAAGGTAAGTTTAGAATATACAATTATTATGTAAATAAGAGCTACAGATATTAAATTGGATGTGATAATAACAACCCATGTCATATATTCTACATAACCTCTAAATGTAAATATTAATAATAATTGTGTATCTCTTAAATTAATGAATTTTTATTACCTTTATAAATTCACAGTGTGATAGTTTAATATTCTTTTATAATATAATATCACATTTATTACAAATAAATAAGGAAATGAATTACCGATAATGGCGGCAATCTTGGCCTATGGCCATACCCTGGTTATAAAGGTACCCTTATTTGGACTATATTGCAACTCCATCTCTTGACTGCTCCCGGAAGCTTCATAAATTGAAATGGTTAAGTGTGCTGTGCTTACATTCATATGTTTTTATAAGTTGTCAAAATCCTGAGAGTATTTTAACCAAATTGTAAGAAAATTTTCAAGAATTTTAATTTTCTTGGGAGGAGTTCGATTATTTGAATTGTTGAGATATTTTACATAGTGTCTAATATTTTCTTTTACGTATATGTATGTGTGACTCATGTTTCTACTATAGGCAAGGCAACTCTTCGTAAGCGATATACCATCTTGTGGCAGATTTTGGAAGCTCTCAGATAGACATGTCATAACCTGTATAAGTGCTACGATTCAAATTTCGTGTATTTATTCATTTATTTCTGTGTTATAATATCAAAATCAAATTTTTATTGCTGTATTCCACAGTGTAATTCGTGGATAAAGAAAGATCCGAATTTATATTTCCATTCTTCTCCATTACAGACAAAGAAAAAGTAATGTTAGGTGGAGAATTAATTAATAAGCGAAAAATCTGGATAAATAATTCGTATTAACGCTATAGAGAAAATGTTCATATAATATGTTTTACAATACAAAAGCTTTTTGAATTCGTTATCGTCATTATTGACATCAATATCCTTCTACATAGGTAAAGCATAAAAAATTACTTCTAGTTTAATCAAATATTCAACCAGTATAAAAACACTACAAAAGCGTTTATATTTTCTTATAATTGTTTATAAATATTATATAAAATAAATATTTTATTATTATAAAAAAAATATTGTTGAGGATTGTGGAATCCGAGGGTTGCCAAATGAGAAATGCAGATAATGATCGAGTATAAGTTTAATGGTCAAATAAAAGCCAAAGTGACAAAACTCTGAAATAATTCAGTTTGTATAAATAAATTTGTCGATTACAATAAACTTGACCGTGTCTCCTAACCTCCAAAATACATATCAAGAGTTATCTGGTTACGTACCTCGTCTTTTACAAAAATACACATTTCAGTCGAATCTGTCCATAAACCTTTTGCTGTCGCAAGGACTGCCGCTCACCACTTTACAATGATTGATTTATTGCACGTCGCGGCTGTCGCCATTCGAAACCGGATACAGTATGAATGAGCGCTGTTCGGTCGGTGTCCACTAATCGCGTACCACGCTAGTCAGTAGATCTGTCGGTCGAGGTTATGGCGGGAAATTCGAACTGGCGAATGTGGTCAACTTCAACATGAACCATATATGTTTTATAAATGTTGGTTTTCATTGTCTACTTTATTGATAAATAACATAAATATGAAACACAGGGAGGCAATGCGGATTGCATATTTAGATGTTATGGAGTTGCCTACATACTCAAAATAGTTCCGGTAGCAACCAAAGAGTGGCGCTGAAGATGGTCCCATCAGATAACTTACCGTTTCCAATCTATTATCAAACAAAACATATTTCTAATCTGTGGGTGCCACCAAGGAGTAGAATAGTGTGACGTCAGAGTATAGCGCGAAATATGAAGCATTGTGCTAAGCAAAAACGAAACGCCATTCTACACGTAATAAATTCCTCCCATAAATATTTAACGGGAAATCCATCAGATGGCGCTACCAGCGACACGGAACAGCTGCTTGGATAGCCTATTTACTTTTTACCTTCCGTCACCTTTAGGTAAGGAAGGTATTGTCTTTGGTCAAAAAATTCGGTGGTGAGTTTTTGATGAATAGGCACGTTTTAGGGTCCCTAGAATACGATTTTACTATTTTTACGATGATGTCTGTATGTATGTGTGTGTGTGTGTGTGTGTGTGTGTGTGTGTGTGTGTATGTATGTATGTGTGTCCGTGTGTGTGTGTGTAACAAAATTTTCGTCTACGATAACTTCCATACTACAATTCTAAAAATTATAATTCTTTCGTATTTCTCTTCGTTACATCCATGCGAAGAGCTGATTAGATTTTGGTTAGAATTGGACAACCTGAAGTACTCTCATTTGAAGATTTTAACAGTTTTTCTTGAAAAAACTATGTTAAATATAATTTTTTCACATTTAATGTTATTATAAATATTAAAGAATATTGTATTTTCTATACGATTTGATTGCATTTTATACCTAATATTGAATGGATATAGAGTTAAAAAATTATAAAGAAATTAAATTTCATAAAGTAGCCATAGCTGTGGAGACAGCTACTATATTAAGAAAATTTTGATTGAAAGATGTCAGTGTCAAGTGAAATTGACATAGTGTGTTTGTCTTATAATTTTATTGGAAATAGGTATAGGATCTTTTGCTTTCTGTATGGAATTTGTATAAAATACATACAACTGCTTTAAGGTAATGTACAAGAAATAATAATAATAATAAATCTTTTATTTCTGCAGATACATTACACTGTATATAGAAAACGTCACAAAATAATAATTTTCTGTATGAAATTTGCATATAATACATGCAACTGCCGGAAGGTAATGTACAAGAAATAGAATATTTAATTTAGCAAGGAACTTTCCGTATGAAATTTGTACAAAATACATAGAACTGACGGAAGGTAATGTGCTGGCCACATCAGATTTTTTCTTTTTAAAACGTTACTATTATTAATTTGAAATGATTAGTTCTTTGACAGTGACATTTATCTGTCAGTTACATATATTTGAATAACTACGCAACCAAGAAGTTTTGTTTGTGTAAAGCGTAAGCTCCGGGATTTAAATTATAATTTTATAAATTTAACCATAAGATATATAGGAAAAGTAATAATACAAATCAAATTAACATTTAAAGGTATTTTTCGAATCTTTTTTCCTTGACTTTAAATAATATGACATATCCTTAATTGAATTAAAGATATCTTAAATTTAATTTCAGATATCTGTAATTCAATTTCAGATATCTCTAATTTTGTTACATTGAAGATATCTTAATTTATTTACAGATATCTGAAATCGAATATCAGATATCTTAAATACAATTTAAGATATCTTTAATTCAATTTTAGATATCTAAATTTGAACATATCCATAATTCAATTTCAAATATCTGTAATTCATTTTAAGATATCAGTAATTAAATTTGAGATATCTTGAATTGAATTTGAGATATTTTAAAATGAATTATGAATATGTTCAATTTAAGATATCTACTATTCTGTTTTAGATATCTTAAATTGAATTACAGATATCTAAAATTGAATTACAGATATCTGAAATTGAATTACAGATATCTGAAATTGAATTATGGATATGTTCAAATTTTGATATCTAAAATTGAATTAAAGATATCTTAAATTGTATTTAAGATATCTGAAATTCGATGTCAGATATCTGTAAAGAATTTTAGATATCTAAAATTACATATAGAAAAGTATGTAAATTGAATTCGAGATATCTGAAATTGAATTTTAGATATCTAAAATTCAATTAAAGATATCTAAAACAGAATAGTAGATATCTTAAATTGAACATATTCATAATTCATTTTAAGATATCTCAAATTCAATTCAAGATATCTCAAATTTAATTACTGATATCTTAAAATGAATTACAGATATCTGAAATTGAATTATGTATATGTTCAAATTAAGATATCTAAAATTGAATTAAAGATATCTTAAATTGTATTTAAGATATCTGAAATTCGATTTCAGATATCTGTAAATAATTTTAGATATCTAAAATTACATATAGGAAAGTATGTAAATTGAATTTGAGATATCTTTAATTGAATTTTAGATATCCAAAATTCAATTTCATATATCTCGAATTCAATTTCAGAGCTCTAATTTGATGTTTTTACATGATATTTTACATAAAAGAATAGAGTCCAATAAAAAAATGCATTTTAAAGCTGGACCCTATTCGAAACTCCGCCCATTAAATTTAAGATATCTTTAATTCAATAGAGGGTCATGATTTTGACGTCACACGCAAGAAAGAATGCGACGATGTAGAAGTTGAGATGGCAGATCGGATTACAAACAAACCACGCCATTTTTAAAGTTCTGTCTTCTGTCACTTGTGTTTTGTTATTGAGTTTTATATGTGATTCAATGTCTTCAGACGGCTATGGAAATTTAAAGAATTTCGCATTTGTCATGTATTGTATTCTTTATAATTATAGCGAGGGTCACTGTTGTAAAGACCATACACTCGCTTACTTACCACCATCTTGCAACTGTCACCATGACAGCGATTTGTTTGTAATCTAGCAACGGAGTGAAATGAGTCACAAGTGTAGTACAAGGAAAATACCAATAGATGGCAGCCCGAAAATATACCTCTGTATAACCCTCCAGATATGTCACATTATTTAAAGTCAAGGAAAAAAGATAATATAAAAAGTAAAACGGCGTTCCATACTATACCTCCCTTACCAAGGGTAGCGGGAGGTAAAAATAAGGTCGGATACTTTTCGAACAGACCTCGTATAGTATTGCTGTAATGTGGAAAAATCCCCCATTTGATTCAAATCATACATCTAATTAAATAAAAAAATCCAACCTTTGTCTGCACGTTTCTCATAAATATTAGATAATCTTCACTTTCACCTTCGTCATATCTCAAAATAAAATCGTCAAAATAATTTTTCAGGAATTCTCTCTTCGAATCCGCATCAACAGGTAACATGACTAGACCAGCCATACCGAATGCTATCTTAAGTATACAAAGGCCAATTAAACATCTTGAATACTACAATCAAATTATAAATTATGTACTTAGACATTTGTAAGATGGCATTCTCTTACAGCTCGCAATAAGGTTTTATTAACCTTTGTTGAACCCTTTAAGTACGTTGTTATTAATCCAAGGAAACTAAGAAAAAGACTACATATACCACATGCTATTATTATACCATACTCTGTTAAACCAAATTTTTCCGTATGCAACGATATCATTAATGATCCACATATTATAAATACAACTGCTTCAAGCTGAAATAATTTTTCAAAAAATATTATTCGACAAACTCTTGTACTGGGTGGCGCACGCTACAAAAAATTGACAATGACAAGTTTTGAGATTACAATAATTAAAGCATAAATTATAATATAAATTTATTTAATAAGTAAATTTTCTTTTGATCTTAATAAAAAGTTACTCGGATATATGGCACGGAAGATCCCGTGACCTATCATATGTTTTGTGCCTTTCTCACTTCAGACTCGATCTTCAGCTCTGTCCCATGCTAACTTCAGACTGTACTTTCGACGCAGTGCGCATGCGTCAGTTTGAATAGCTGTCATATTTTTCTAGCGGTAAATTTTAAGAATGAGTTGCGCAAGCGTGGAATTTGTTGTCATTTTGTTATTTGGCGGTTCTTGTGCATATAGGGCGCGAGCAGACACGTGACTCGAGCGACCTTGACTTGCTTGGGATCAGCTGATTTGTGTGCGCATGTCACTTTGACAAGTACAATGTCACTTTAACAAGACCAATGTTTTGACTTATTTTGATTTTGAATTGCTAAAATGTTAATATTTTACAATTCTTAGGCAGTAAAACACATGTAATTAAAAATAATATTTTAACAGTTAAAAATCAAAATAAGTCAAAACATTGGTCTTGTCAACATGACATTGTTCTTGTCAAAATGACATGCGCACACAAATCAGCTGATTCTAAGCACGTCAAGGTTCCTCGAATCACGTGTCTGCTCGCGCCCCATAGCGATTGATTGTGTTATTGTTATTCATTGTAGTGTTTTATTATTTGTTTCATTTGTTATTTTGTTTGTTGTTATTTCTTGTATTGTTATTTTCTGTTGTTTGTGAGTGTTGTCATTCTTTTTCAAACGATGCCAGTGCGTTGTTGGGTGCAAGTTTGTCGTCGGACTATAATATAAAAGAGTACATATCACAGCCCATACTTCTTATAAGTCATACTGTCATACTTCTCATACGTCATACTACGACGATAGCCGAACACGCTTCGTTTTCTGTAGGAGAAACATTTGAAATCCGCATTACTCAATTAAAATTTTATGCAAGGTGACAGCTCTTCAACCTCAAATTTAAAATTAATATTTTGTAAAATAAATTACATCATTTTATAAAATGAATCCTATTATATAAATTATTTTTTACCATAAGTAGGTAGGTGCATATAAATATATGATATGGATTTGATGTGATATGTTTAAAAATAAACTATTTTCCATTAGGTTTTATTGAGACTTTAACAATATTTTAAGAATAATAGAATAAAGAATATAATATTACAATAATAACAATCACAATAAACAGTTAAATAACAGTGTCATATTACAAAACAGTGATGACAGGCCATTTGTCGTGTTATTCTTTTAGAATTCTCTGCTGGTCGTATATGGAGAAAAATAAAGGAATAGTAAACCATTATCAAACAAAATACATAGAAAATATTTATTATTGTATTGTCAAATATGAACTATTTTAGATACCAATATATTCATCAG
Source organism: Harpalus rubripes (assembly GCA_963082715.1). Classification (NCBI taxonomy): domain Eukaryota; kingdom Metazoa; phylum Arthropoda; class Insecta; order Coleoptera; family Carabidae; genus Harpalus; species Harpalus rubripes. The sequence continues at coordinate 10,008,252 of OY720463.1, forward strand.
TTTTTCAATATTTATGTTCATTTAACCTTAAAAAAAGACAATTGGTCTTATATTTGTATAGATACTATAAATATTTGTCTGTTTTACCATTTTATTTATGACTGAATACTATATTACATATTCATTCAATTCCAAAAGTATTTAAAATATAATAATTTTTTAAATATCTGACATATCGCTAGATAAATTTTATTTTAATAAACTAGAGAGGCATCTATTCTCCTAATGTTGAACCTATCTTTCTACTATGTATTTTTCCCAGTGTAAATCGAACTTTGCCGAGAGGACCCGAGCTGAGTATAACTTGTGACAAGTATGATTCGTGCAGAGTATAAGCTATGAGAAGTATGGATTGTGATATGCTGTACATATAAAACTGTTTGCTATAGGGCGCGAGCAGACACGTGACTCGAGCGACATTGGCGTGCTTGGAATCAGCTGATTTGTGTGCGCATCAGGCACCGGACAGCTAAATGAATGTGCCAAAACACTATCATAGTTCCAGTAGGCAAACTGTAGAGGCGCCACAGTGCTTAAATTTTAAGAAAATGGAGTAAGTCACCTTTGATTTCAAAACATTTTGCAATATTTTGAATTGTAAAGTCACATAAGTCATCATACATGTCATTGAACGTACGCTATAACATGTTTAATTATTTGGTAATTCAATTTATAATAGTTTCAGTTATAGTGCCAGTAGTGATTTATTTCGTGATTTCTCCAGTTTTAAGTGTATTAACTGTGATTATTTTTTGACGTTATATGAAATTTAATAAGCTGATGAACATTCGTTGTGCTGTTTGATATAAAGTGCAGTGCAAAGAAGCAAATAGACGTTACTTGGCTAAAGTTTCGAATAGGGTCCAAGCTCAAAATGCATTTAAATGACTACATATAGGTACATTACCCTTCTATTCCATAAAATAAATCAAAATTAGGGCTCGGAAGCAAGGATTTGTGATGATTTGATGAGGTTTTGTAGTAAAATGTATCGTTGCTTGTCATGCCTGTCACACTGAAAATATAAATGCATCGTTACTTGTTATGCCTGTCACACTGAAAAAATAAACGAATATTTCAAGGTATTTGTAATTATATAGCCTTGTGTAAGCAGGTAATTAATAAATAAATAATATATTCATAATTTCAAGTATTTTTTTACCTATTTTCTGCAATTTGAATTATTTGTCAACAAACAGGGTTATTTTATTCTTGTATGCAGTGCTGCCAATAGTAGGTTGATGAATATCTGAATTTGATTCAGCAAAAGTCACTAGAAATCATTAACTTTAGAAAATCATTTATGCATTTAATTATTTTGGAGGGAAATGGAGAAGGGAACATTTATATTTAAAATATTTATATAAAAAAATACTTCGGATTATTCATGTCAAGTCGGTAGAGTAGAATACAATATTACCATCATAGGAAAAATTAAGACAGATGTACAATATTTCAAGATGGTGGCTGGGTCCAGATACAGAAGTTTTATCTAGAAAATATATTCATAATTATAAGCATTTTTTACGTTCTTCTCGTAGTTTGAGGTAATTACAGATGTGTACACATATATTTACAACAAATTTCAAAAAAATTATTATAACAAAAGTGACATTGTTGCTAGGCAATCAGGTTACAAGGTAAGATAATTGAGGACCAGGTATATTTCTTAATTTAATTATTTCATTATCATCATCTTAAATTTCTGCATAATATTTATATTTATATTTATCAAATTTTCAGTAATTTCATGCGGATAATTATTTACGCCGCTGATTTGTGGACATAATCCAAAGCGAAGTGTTTAATTTTTGTCGTCTGGGTGCCTATTTTGTAACTAGAAAGCGATAACGAATACCAATTCAGATGGAATACGAACCCCCCACCACTGTAAAGGTAGCCATTTTGCACTGAATAAGCAATTCGAGAGGTCTGGAGCACTCGAATAGCGTATTCCATTGTAGAATAGGATTTTCAGTGACATTTATTAGAAATTTCAGTCGATCATCGTCTTTCTGGACGAAGATTATAAATAATACTTTTAGCAGGATGGCTCGTTTACTTATTTCCTTTTATTATGAGGAAATTATGAAAAGAAATATTGCTCAAAATTTAAAGATGAAGAGAAGAAGATTAAAGACACGATGATCCTTTTAAACTACCATCGGAAGAATTTGAGAGCAAATATTGGTAAATTTATAAATAAAACTGCGTGGTAATGTTCAAATTTCAAGACCAACAGATTATTTTACACAATTCGATAGAATGCGTGAATCTGAATAGAAAATTAAGATGGCGCGCTTGTCATATTGAATTGAATTCATATTCGTTATCGCTTTCTAGTTACAAAATAGTGGCCCTGATTGTGTTTTACCATACACTAGCATATGTTCAGAATTCAATACTTCATCATCCTCACAAAAATATCTGCTGCACGCAGAAGCATTTAAATATTTAAACACATCCTTTATTAGCAGTCTCATTACTAATAAACTATTAATTCTCATACATACTCGTTGCGGCGTCACGTCACGTGTTAAAAGTTGGGGGAAAAGTTAATTTGAATCGCCTATAGTTGTCAATATATTTTCGAGTTAATCAATATATTGGCAACACTGATTTTGTTAATAACCCTGAAGTATGCTCCAAGTCGTTGACATGGTTTTCGTTAAAACTGGTGTTAGAACCACGCTCGTGCTACTAGGCATTTTTATAAGTATAAAAATACAAAATATATAGCAATTTTTATTTCGTTTTTGTTTATTTATATTCAATATTCATATGTGACATGTAATTTCTAAAAATTCGAAGACTTCAACGGGCCTATGACATGTGGAAAAAAATTCGGTGAATAAATATTTTTGCTTTGTGAACACTTTTTAACAACTTTTAAAGCAGAATTACCCAAATTAACGCGTCCATGTTATTCACGAAAGATGACTCTTCAAGGTCATTTGTTCGAAGAAAGAATACACATCATTTACAGAAGTAGCTTAGCAACATTTTGTATTAAAAAGAGAAAGATTATTTGACCTATATCTATTTAATTTATGTGGTTGACAGATATATGTAAATAGTGGCATTACTTTCTAACATACTATAAATAATAAATGACGTACGTCGTAGAATTACAGATCCCTAATGATCTTCTACACTGCCCTCTGTGCTAATATTTACCCAGTGGCGTTGCCGTTTAAATCAAATTATTATTCCTTGGTTTAGAGTTAAGTCTATGCTTTTGAATTTTGCAAAAACATAAAATTTTCAGAAAGGCATTATTTAGAAAGAAACATAATTTTCAAATAAATTACTCCTATTGTTTCAGTTGAAATGTATCCATAAATACATGCATACGAAATGCAATGAAGTTACCTGCAAGTAATATTATATCAGACCAACGACCAAATATAACTAGACAAAACTTCATTTGGTTTGTTTTGATTTCGGCTGGCCAGACAGAGAAACTAGAAATAGAGATATGTCTTGTCTAGTCCGAGTATTTCTCGCTAGATGTCACCACTGAGGCCACGTAGAGTATCAGTGTCTAATTTAAATGTTGCGCACTAGAGGCGCAAGTGTTCTTACTTAAAATTTCGTGGTTAACATTAAATAATTTAGAGGGTTTAATATTAAAGAAAAACCAACATGTCACTCACAAAACCACAACAACTACAAAACAAATACAAAATACACATAGGGTACCTTTATAACCAGGGTATGGCCATGGTCCAAGATCACCGCCATTATCGGTAATTCATTTCCCTATTTATTTGTAATAAATGTGATATTATATTATAAAAAAATATCAAATTATCACACTGTGAATTTATAAAGGTAATAAAAATTAATTAATTTATTAGATACACAATTATTATTAAGACATACATTTAGAGGTTATGTAGAATATATGACATGGATTGTTATTATAACATCTAATTTAATATCTATAGTTCTTATTTACATAATAATTGTATATTCTAAACTTACCTTTTAAAAATTTAAATGATTGTGCTTAATATTGGTAATTTATAGTTGTTTTCAATATGTCAGTAATCGTGGTGAGTATCTTAACAAATTATACAAGTAAATAAAATAAAATATATTACTTACACTTTAAATACATATTAAAATGATAATTAAATGCGTTTTTCATCAAAATAATACAAATAGCCAGGAAAATACATAATAATTTGCGCAAGAACAACGCATATAACAGATTGGTCGGTAATGGCGGACGAAAAGTGAGCCACGTCATGGCCATACCCTAATACACTGACACTCTACGTGGTCTCTAGTGATAAATACTCGAACTAGACAATAAATATTTCTATCTATAGTTTCTCTGTCTGTCCAGCCGAAATCAAAACATTCAGTGAGGAGGGATAGGGAATGTTCTGTCTACACTATTATTCACGAAAGATGACTATTCAAGGTCATTTGTTCGAAGAAAGAATACACAGCATTTTGCAGCAGTAGCTTAGCAACATTTTATATTAGAAAAAGAAAGATTATTTGACCTATGTCTGTTTAATTTGTCTGGTGTGACAGATATCCGTAAATAGTGGCATTACTTTCTAACACACTAAAATAATAATAACATATGTCGTAGAATTACAGATTCCTACTTATCTACTACACTGCCCTCTGTGCGAATATTTACCCATTGGCGTTGACGTTTAAATCAAATTATTATTCCTTGGTTTATAAGTTAAGTCTATGTTTTTGTATTTTGCAAAAACGTAAATGAAGAACATAAATCTTTCAGAAAGGCATTATTTAGAAAGAAACTATATTTTAAAATGTAATACTCTTAGTTTTTCAGTTAAAACGTGTCCATAAATATTTCATGTTGCACGCCTATGCATATGAAATGCAATGAAGTTATCTGCAAGTAATATTATACCAGACGGCTCACAAATGACCTTGAATAGTCATCTTTCGTGAATAATAGTTTAGTTATATTTGGTCGTTGTATCAGTCAGTTCACAAATGACCTTGAGTAGTCATCTTTCGTGAATAATAGTTTACATGCCGGTCGAATTGTGACGTCATTTTTAAGAGCTTCATAAGTTGGCCACTAGTCGGCGAGCATTTTTCTTGAATCACGAATAGCGTTCCATAAAAAAAAGTTATGCTTTTACTACACAAATGTCAACAGTCACACGACATATATCTATGGGAAAAAAATGGCAGGGATTTCAAAAAGCAACCTCAAATTTGAACAGCCTTTATATAAAATAGGCTAGAAAGAAAATGAAATAACAGAAAATATTTACCAGCAAGAAGGAACCGGATATAGCTGTGATATCTTTAAGCTTCATCTTGTATCTTCAGTATTAGGCACATGCATTTATTTAAATGAAAAGCCATTTACCATCATCGGTCATTGCACACTTAACACTGAGACCGCCGTAATATTTAATATTTATCCAATTATTGAAGTTATTTTATATCTGACATTTGATTAAAATCAAAATTTCCCATGACAAGACGAGAAAATCAACCTTTTATTTTTCTATGTTAACTTGTTTTTGCCTTCTGTCACCTTTACGTAAAGATATAATATTACTTGCAGATAACTTCATTGCATTTTTTTATGCATAGGCTGCACGCCTGTGTTGCACACATGAAATATTTATGGACACATTTAACTGAAAAAAAAGAGTAATTCATTTGAAAATTATTTTTCTTTCTAAATAATGCCTTTCTGAAATATTTATGTTCTTGACTTATGTTTTTGCAAAATACAAAGACATAGGCTTAACTCATAAATCAAGGAATAATAATTTGATTTTAACGTCAACGCCACTGGGTAGATATTAGCACAGAGGGCATTGTAGTAGATAATTAGGTATCTGTAATTCTACGACATATGTCATTATTATTTATAGTGTGTTAGAAAGTAATGCCACTATTTACGTATATCTGTCACACCACATAAATTAAATAGATGTATACTCTATCCGTTTTAACTATAGACAAGATGGCGTTCCCAGCGCGGCCGTTTGTACATGTATTAAATAAAAAATTCAAATTTTGGCGCTATTCCTGGATTTTAAAAAAAATCTTTCTTAATAATTGACATTTTTTCAGTAATTTTGTCTTGTACGTACATATCTATCTATTTCTATCCATAATATTAACGAAGAGAACAATAACAAACAGAAATGAACAGAAATTAATAATAACTGTATTCTTTTTGGGCAATATCTCAGCTCATCTCAAATCATTTCAGATAAACTCAGGAAATCGTTGTTCTTTCTGACACAACTAATTTGAGTTGTTCTGAGTAAACTCACTTCCCCCCTTTCCGATGCTACACTCCAAGTTTACAAAACTCAAAATGATTTGAAACATTCAGTTTGCATTTTAAGGTTATATAATCCAACAAAATTTATATTCAAATATACAGATATACATACAAGTAATATATTTTCAACATTATCTATTTTTCGTTACAAACAGTATAGTAGATCAGAAAAATGTCAATGAATCTGACAGCTGTTACAGCAAATGCTACCGGTAAAGTAGGAAATGATAAAATGGAATAAAACTTGTTCTTTTTGCATAATCACAATTCACTTTAGCTCAACTTAGTTATGTACTAAGCTGAGATACAATTGGGTCAAAAAACAGCTAATATGTAATAAATCGTGTACTATTTACTTTGTATATAAGGGGCGTAGCTATGCTCGAGAGACGGTCAGTTACACACAGTCATATTCAGAGACACAGTTAGTTACATGGAGAGACATAGAGATGTTGACATAGAGTGTTAGTGAGTGGAGAAGCACAGCAGTATCGTAGTGAGCGTATGCAGTTGGTGTCGAGTAGGTACTCGGAAGTTACTGATATATTGGGATAGCTGTGGATGAGAATACTCAGTAGTGTTGACGAGTATTGGGAAGCTATAGTATGCAAAGACAGTAACGGCGAGTCGGGAAGTTACTGGTATACTGGAATAGCTGTTAAAGTGAATACTCAGTAGTGTTGAAGAGTATTGGGAAGCTAGGTATACGGGGACAGTAACGACAAGTGGAAGTAAATACTCGGCAGTGGTGTTGAAGAATTGTGTCATACGGAGAGTCGGTGATACTGAGGCTGTGGAAGAGAGAGAGAGAGTTACATAAATAGACAGATAGTGTTGTGAAAGAGGTGACTTCTGTCCGAGCAGTTGAATATACAGACGCTGTGAGTCAGTTGAGTATATAGACGCTGTGGTGGTCGGTAGGCGGACAGTTGAACATGATATAAGTATATAGTGATATAAATATAGTGATATAAGTATCGCGTAAACAGTCTTTAAGGATCTGCAACAGACCGGCAGTCTAAGATTGGAACGCGTAGTGAAATAAATAATTAGTAATATCGTGGAAATAAATAGTAGTGTTAGTGGTTAAATAAATAAATAGTGTTAGTGTTATCTAGTTAATTATAATTTTACTCGTGATTAGTTTTTAATAAATGTTTAACCTTAGTAATAGTAACTTTCTTTATAGTTTAATAAACACTTAATTTTAATTAGTAACAATTATCTAATATTTACACTTCACCCAGATAAATAAGAAAAAAAAACGTTACAGTATTTTTTCTTCGAACAAATGACCTTGAATAGACATCTTGCCACATCCTGGTTATAAAGGTACCCTAAATACACACAAAGCCAGTAGATATACTAAAGTACCGCCATGGCGGCCATCTTGACTTTAAAAAGCAACAATAACTATTTTTTCCGCCGGTAGAAGCGCTTTTATTTGTGTTATTGCAGGGTTCTGTAATGTTGGCAATGTCAAATTATTGGTTATCTACAAAATGTTTCTGTAATAATGGAAAATGTTAATTTCAACAACACTATCCAAATTAAAACTTCTTACTTCACAATGCATTGCATATTTGGATTAAATATCGACTCTTCCAATGTTTGTAAACCACTAATGGCACCTCTCTTCAACATTTGGTATGCCAAAAAAATTTTAGTATAAACTATTATATTACGTACCGTGATGGTTTGGTACTAAATTGTCCCCACCAGGGTGAGGCTGCCGGCTTCTCAGGGAGAATGGGGTGGTTCGGTGAACTGGGCGCCACGTGATCGGACAAGCTGTCCTTATCCTCTAGACCCCGGTAGTGTGAAGGACAATAAAAATATCTAAAGTGCTCAACGCCAAAATAAATCCTGCAAAATCGTTTGGAGAGGAACCCTTGGGTGATTTTACAATGACAACCAAAATGTATCTTAATGTGCGTGAAAATATATTGATCAACAAATTTACAACAAATAAATGTATAGGACATATAAATAACAAAACAGTAAAACTGAGGACAACGGATGTTCGCGACGCCAATACAAAAAAAATAGAGAGAAAGGAGATAGGAAGAGGAGAGATCAGGGTAGAAGCGCGTACACCGACGACTATATTTCCCACAAGCTCTCGGACTAAACCCTAGAAACCATGGGTACATACAAGGGCCCTAACCTACCGAAGATGACAATTCAAGGTCATTTTTGAGCCGCCTGATATAATATTACTTGCAGATAACTTCATTGCATTTCGTATGTATAGGCGTGCAACATGAAATATTTATGGACACATTTTATCTGAAAAAATAAGAAAAATTCATTTGAAAATTATGTTTCTTTCTAAATAATGCCTTTCTGAAATATTTATGTTCTCCACTTATGTTTTTGCAAAATACAAAAACATAGACAACTTATAAACCAAGGATTAATAATTTGATTTAAACGTCAACGCCACTGGGTAAATACTCGCACAGAGGGCAGTGCAGTAGATAATTAGGTATCTGTAATTCTACGACATATGTCATTTTTATTTTTAGTGTGTTAGAAAGTAATGCCACAATTTACGTATATCTGTCACACCACATAAATTAAATAGGGCAAATAATCTTTCTCTTTTTAATACAAAATGTTGCTAAGCTACTGCTATAAAATGCTGTGTATTCTTTCTTCGAACAAATGACCTTGAATAGTCATCTTTCGTGAATAATAGTGTACACACAAGGGCCCTAACCTACCGAAGATGACAATTCAAGGTCATTTTTGAGCTGCCTGATATAATATTACTTGCAGATAACTTCATTGCATTTCATTTGCATAAGCGTACAACATGAAATATTTACGGACACATTTTAACTGAAAAAATAAGAGTAATTTATTTGAAAATTATGTTTCTAAATAATGCCTTTCTGAAAGATTTATGTTCTTCACTTATGTACTTGCAAAATACAAAAACATTAACTTAACTTATAAACCAAGGAATAATAATTTGATTTAAATGTCAACGCCACTGGGTAAATATCAGCACAGATGACAGTGTAGTAGATAATTAGGTATCTGTAATTCTACGACATACGTCATTATTATTTATAGTGTGTTAGAAAGTAATGCCACTATTTAGGTATATCTGTCACACCACAAATTAAATAGACATAGGTCAAATAATCTTTCTCTTTCTAATATAAAATGTTGTTAAGCTACTGCTATAAAGTGATGTGTATTCTTTCTTCGAACAAATGACCTTGAATAGTCATCTTTCCTGAATAATAGTGTACCTTATTCCATGCCATTCAATATTGCGGCCCAGTCGGCCAGATGTGTTACATATGTGTGGAGTCGAACGAATAAATTTACAATGTCAACAAGCGTCACCGACCGTTTTATCTTGTCCGTTATTTACATTACGTTTTTTACCTTCCGTCACCTTTAGGTAAGGAAGGTATTGTCTTTGGTCAAAAAATTCGGTGCTGAGTTTTTGATGAATAAGCACGTTTTAGGGTCCCTAGAATACGATTTTACTATTTTTACGATGATATCTGTGTGTGTGTGTGTGTGTGTGTGTGTGTGTGTGTGTGTGAGTGTGAGTGTGAGTGTGTGTGAGTGTGTGTGTGTGTGTGTGTGTGTGTGTGTGTGTAACAACATTTTCGTCTACGATAACTCTAATACTACAATTCCAAAAATTATAATTCTTTCGTATTCCTCTTCGTTACATCCATGTGAAAAGCTGATTACATTTTGGTTATAATTGGTCAACAGGATGTACCCTCATTTGAAGATTTTAACAGTTTTTCTTGAAAAAACGATGTAAAATATCATTTTTTCACATTTAATGTAATTATAAATCTTAAAGAATATTTTATTCTCTATTCGATTTGAATGCATTTTATACTTAGTATTAAATGGATATAGAGTTAAAAAATTATAAAGAAATTAAATATCATACATATTAGTCAGCTATGTTATAACCACAGACCATAAATATACTATATAGATAGGCGACTCCTATGTTATTCATTGTAACTAGGGTACCTTTATAACCAGGGTATGGCCATGGGCCAAGATTGCCGCCATTGTCGGTAATTCATTTTCCTATTTATTTGTAATAAATGTGATATTATATTATAAAATAATATTAAATAATCACACTGTGAATTTATAAGGGTAATAAAAATTAATTAATTTATGATATATACAATTATTATTAAGACATACATTTATAGGTTATGTAGAATATATGATATGTGTTGTTATTATCACATCTAATTTAATATCACTAGTTCTTAATTACATAATAATTATATATTCTAAACTTACCTTTTAAAAATTTAAATGATTGTGCTTAATATTGGTAATTTTTAGTTGTTTTCAGTGACAGTAATCGTGGTGGGTATCTTAACAAACTACACAAGTAAATAAGATAAAATATATTACTTACACTTTAAATACATATTAAAATGATAATTAAATGTGTTTTTCATTAAAATAAAACAAATAGCCACGAAAATACATAATACTTTGCGCAAGAACAACACATATAACAGATGTCCCGGTAATGGCGGACGAAACGTGAGCCACGCCATGGCCATACCCTGGTTATAAAGGTACCCTAATTGTAACTATTGTAACTAGGGTACCTTTATAACCAGGGTATGGCCATGGGCCAAGATCGCCGCCATTACTGGGCCGTTGTCAAATGTCAAATTACTGAGAATAGGATGAATTTACGGTTCCATATTTATTTAAAAGATTGTAAGTAATGTGATATTGTATTACAACAGACTATTAAATAATTACATTATGAAATTATAAAGATAATAACAATTAATTTATTACATAAATATTATTATGATATATTTACTCCCATCTTATTTTCCAGCGAAAATCTTTCGTTTTCCAGCGATAAATATACAAACAATTTTGTTTCATATATTATTAAAAATAATGATGTTACCACTTTTCACGTGTCACAACAAGGAACACACGAATTAAACACCACATTCACTTGCATTTCCATCACCAATAAGATCATTATTTAACCCGCTTATTTAGCAATTTCCAGAATTCTGCTCGAACTAAATTTCATCATTCCGGATATTACCTATACAAAATCACAAATGTGCACTATGTCTGCAGTCAGGTATTTATTTAATCTAATCCTACTTCACTTCTGATGAAATTGTTAGCACTTTTCACGTCTCACAAGGAAGGACACAAGATCATACGAAATAACACTACATTCATTTAGTAAACCTTTTTTCCACAATGCCCAAATACATAATAATCCTAATAAATTTCATTCCATTAAAACAGTGACGTAACCCGTTGTCTCTATATGATTTCCAACGTAGTACGTCAGCCTCATGGTATAACGCCAACAATAATAATTTGTATTTTGTAATAAATATATTATAATGCGACAGACTAGTGAAAGGATCCAAATGATCGTAATTTGAAGTGACTGCCAACAAAGGATGAGAGAGCGGATAGTAGAAGTAAAAATGAAACAATGGAAATTTCTTCCAAAAGAGTACAACTCTTTATTTATTATATTAATAACATGTCATTAGTCATTAACTATGTCGGTATAACAAGCAATAGTTGTAACTTGTGTTGTGGGTTGTACAAATCCCCAGGCATAAGGCCGTCGCGCACTTGAGCGAGGCGCAGCGCGGCGAAGCGAAGAGCGGCGAAGAGTCACTTTTAGAACCAACGCGCACTTGCGAGCAGTTTTCAACGAGAAACCTCCGCGTTTGCTTCAAAAGATGGACAGCCCGGAGGAAACGCAACAACGCAGGCACTATCAATACGAGACAAATTTATAAATTATTTTGTTTCATCCGTAGGTTCAGTACAGTGGCAAAATTCCATGGTACAGAGAGACCGAAAAATTTTTTAAATTTTTTGATATATTCTACTACATTCTGTAACCAAGTAGTCAATCTCCTTTTTTGTTGAGTCTGAAATACTATTTTTTATATTTTGCGTTCATAATGAAGTCATTACGATACGCAATTGCGTATCGTAATGAACTTCATTTCGATACGCAATTTTTAGTTTTAGACGGTTGGTACTAGATGACGTTTCTTTAACCCAGTTTTACCTAATTTGTTTTTAGTTAGTTGACAATTCATTTTAATAATATAATGTCGAAATTATTATTATTATTTTTTATTTAGGGAAGATTATTTACATGAAAATGTACAAATGGTTGCAAATATAATCACGAATTGAGTAAGTAAATGTTATTGTAGAAGGCGCAAAATATAAAAAATAGTATAAAGAACTCATTTTATAAGACTTTCTTTCGCACTTGTCAATTAGAAAACTCGCTAACGCTCGTTTTCTAAATTTTGACGCGTGCGAAAAAAACATGTCTTATAAAACACGTCCTTTAATATACTATTGTACAATAGAAATCGTTTAATATGTAGCAGTACTAATTTTTTTTTGAAAAATTCTTCTACATTGTATAACTAAATAGATAATCTCCTTTTTAATTGACTTCATTTTTATTTATAATAATATATTTAGTTTTTTTTTGTTTTAAGTAGTAGTACATATTCAATTGTCATATCCATATCTATTGGATCAAATATTTAATGAATTGTTTAAAATTCAACATTTTATAATGTACATTGTTATATTTACAATTAATAAACTTAATATACATAGCATATCATACCGGTCATATTCATTTCTTCTGCTACATCTAACCTGCAGTTGTCTTTCAATGTCTGATTAGAATACTCCACACATCCTATATCGTACAGATCTTTATATTTTGAAACCAGAAGAACTAATTTCTCTTCTGTGTTTGACATTTTCATGGAACCTATACGTCTTGTTTAATATGAAACGTGTGAAATTTAATTCTAAACCGGCTATTTTCAATGTGTCTTGGACGTATTCGTTCTGATGTAGGTAGCTGCGCTGCGCTGCGCTATCGCACACTTCAGCTTAGCGAAGCGAAGAGCAGAGAAAAATATTCTCCCCGAAGTATTCCGGCAAGTCGCTTCGCTGCTCTGCTCTTCGCCAAAGTGCGCGTATACACATAATAATAATAAGTGAATGAAAAAACGGCTCTTCGCCGCGCTTAGCTTCGCCTCGCCTAAGTGCGCGACGGCCTCTAATGTGTGATGTCTGAAACCTGATGCGTCGCCCTGCATTGACTAGGACGGCGAGGACGCATCTTCTCCGGAGTTTCTTCTCCTTTGTGCCAGGGGAAAAACCGCCCGCAAAAACTGGCAGAGAATTGGCCATGACATTACCACATCTTGATCAGTTGTAGTAAACTGGATGTAGAACGTTTCATATCCAAAAGCGTCAAGCAGAAACGTGATCATCAACGTCAACTTGATGTCATTAAGTAGCAGAAGATCTTTACAATCATCTCTGTATTTACATAAATTAATTAATAATAATATTTATGACCCATGTAGTCATGAGCTAATATTCATATTCCACGAGTCACTTCAGGAAATAAAATACAATTTCATTTTAAAACAGATAGGATATAGAATTATGAATTGAAATCTCCAAGATAACTCTGTGTAGCATATAACAATATATAATGTATTATTGAGATTGCCATATTTGGGGACTCCGTACCTAGATTAGATTTAAGGGTATATTAATAAACAATTTTTCAGAACATTACTTGTAAATTTTATATTTTTATTAATTATTTACTGTTTCAATACATTTTTATAAATATTTTATATAATCGTCCTGTAATTGGAATCTTCTATCCTGTTGGATTAATTTATTAATAAATAAATATAAAATATGGGCCGGTGTTCGGCACCCGGAAAAGTGATATAAAATAGAAACATAGCCGACAGTAGAGCAACATGTGTTTCTGGTTTAATAAATAAGTCAAATGCTGTAACAGACATACATGAAAATCAAACACATCCCACTTAAGGGTTTAGCATAGACCCGAAAATAATAATAATAAGAGCTCGACTGACTCACTCCACTCTCTTAACAACATTCTGACTAACCGTACATCTTCATACAGCAAAAATTCCTTACCTTCAACATTAAAGTTGCCGATTTTCGGTAGCGAAATACCGCATCCGGTCCACAATAATACGTACTTACGCAACAATCATCCTTCGTCACACATTCCGGTCTAAGCACACTTCTTTCCCCTCGACCACATTCATACAAGCTCCTCTTCTCTTCCCATTTAAATAGAAATGGAAGCCGAAAATATGTCTTTTACAGACCATTGTAGTTAAAAGTGAGAACTAATTATAATATCCTGAAATAAATAACCATCAGACAACTAAAGATATAAAATAGTAAAGTGATGTCATAATAGACAAATAAAACATAACATGGGTGGTAATAATAGTAAAAATGCCGTAAAAAAGTACTTGGTGAATTAATAGTATATTAAAGAACGTGTTTTATAAGACATGTTTTTTTCGCACGCGTCAAAATTTAGAAAACGGACATCAGCGAGTTTTCTAATTGACAAGTGCGAAAGAAAGTCTTATAAAATGAGTTCTTTATACTATTTTTTATATTTTGCGCCTTCTACAATAACATTTACTTACTCAATTTGTGATTATATTTGTAACCATTTGTACATTTTCTTGTAAATAATCTTCCCTAAATAAAAAAAATAATAATAATAATTTCGACATATTATTAAAATGAATTGTCAATTAACTAAAAATAAATTAGGTAAAAATGGGTTAAAGAAACGTCATCTAGTACCAACCGTCTAAAACAAAAAATTGCGTATCGAAATGAAGGTCATTACGATACGCAATTGCGTATCGTAATGACTTCATTATGAACACAAAATATAAAAAAATATATCAACTCAAGTGAAAACAGAGCTGAAAAGAATGATATTAGTTATGTACATAATGAAACCAGAAAATCTTTCTATGGCTAAAATACAATAATTATATTATGCTGTAATGAAATTGTTTATATTAGTGCTGATTTATAGAGGTCAGCTGCTCTCAAATATCGTCCTCAAGGCTCACACCTGGTGATATTGTCACACGTAGTAATAGGTAATATCCCGTGATACATACATACATAAAACAACATTATTTAAACAACATTATTACTAACCGGACATCTTAAAACAAATATTCCTCTTAACATATTAAAGTGACCGATTTTCGGTAGCGAAATACCGCATCCGGATCACAATAATAGTTACAAAACAATCATCTTTCGCCATACATATCTTTCGAAGCACACTTCTTTCGCTTCGGTCACATTCATATCCCGTGATGATATATTTAAGAAATAGGTATACAATTATTATTTTGACATAGATTTACTGCCATACTGGTTTCCAACACAAATCTTTCGTTTTCCAGCGATTTTAAGCCTGAAAACTACAAATCTACAAATAATTTTATTTTGTATATTATGACATAAATTTTTAAATGGCGATGAAACGGAAGAGTCAATTTTATCAATATAAATTTTTTTTAAATCTGAATTTTGTGCATGTATTGTATTGTAATATCCACGAAATATTTCCTCCATTATACAAAAATAATTGTACGTCTGTAAATTGCAATAAAACAAAGCATTTTGTTTGTATGCTCGTAAACGACATAATAATGAAAGGTTTGCTGTTTCTTTATTGTAAACATTTGAACCCAATGCAGAAACACAATTACTGCATGTTTTACATAATTTTATTATTCTGGAAATTATATATCCGGCAATGTAATATAACGAATTTTTTTCACTATTATTTAAATTAATTGTGTGAAGTTTAAAATTTGATGGAATATTTACAGGCTCATAATATAAATTGTTCTTAGGTTTAATTTCCGATATAAATTCTGACAAATATTCCCTATCATCTTCATCATAGCTACTTTTTGACACATCTTTTAAATATTGTGACACTGCTATTAGTTTCAAATTATTTTTAAATTGAAGTGATGTAGGTTTTTCTTGTTTAGCTCGGACAGTACTAAATAAATTTTCCAAACAATCTTGAGTAAATCTAGAAGTTAGTAAAAAGAAATATTTTTTGTCATTTAAAAATTCGTTCTGTAAATCTAAAATGGATTTCGTGGATATTAATGCGCCCATTTGCGATGGTTTCCAAGATTTATTTATGCCAATAAATAAATTTGTTATAATGAGTAAAAAATCTTGCAAAAATGTTATGGTACTATTATATTTATTTTCCGAATGCTTGCTTATTGCTAATGATGGATGCCTTGATGACATTATTGAAAACCACTTGTCTATTAGGTTTATATACCACGCTGTTGTTAAATACTCCGGTTTATTAAGCTGCTCAGATACAAATTCTAATGCGCTGCTAACGTCTTTACTTATAACATTACTTGAACGGGAGACTTTCATTTTTTGAAAATGATCTGGTAATAAATCACTTTCGGATAATTTTGGGCATAACAAAAATTGGTAATCTTGTTGATATTTTATTAATTCATATATATGTTCGATTTTAATTTCGGCAGTAGGTAAATTAAATTTTTGTTGTAAGTCAGTTGATATATAAACTATTTTGTTCGTAACAAGCATACTTTTTATGTTTTTGAACAAATGAGGCACATCGGCAATAATAAATATTTTTCGGTTTTCTGCAAAAGGATGTGGGATGCTATTTTGAATTAAACTAAATCTACTAGCCACAATATTCCAAGATTTCCATAAAGAAAGATTTGAAGATCCCATGTCTGACGTAATACTAGAAACTCGCAACCCTAATTCTTCTGATATTTTTATTATTTCGAAAATTATATCACGAAATACCTTACCATCGACGGAATCACCTAAAACGCGACAAAAATTATAAATTAAAAAACCAAATAAAATTTAACAATTTTACCTGTAAATAATATGCAACTATTTGTTTCCATCTGGATCCTATACCAGCTAGCATAAACACAAGTGCTTTTGTTGCAGTTCCTGTATGTTTTAGCAAAGTTACTTTTCCAATATATTTTCTTGTCAGATTAGATGAGGCAATGGACATTTCGCATAAAACAATATAGCATTCTTTTTCAAATTCATTTAGCAATTTAATTTTATATTTTAAAAATTAAAAAATTTTATGTAAGATACCAGACTCAAACTTTAAATTTTCCAAACGTCTACGCAGAGTTCTTAATGAAGGTAAACTTATATGTTGTTTTAATAATTCTTGATAAGCAGTTGTGCCACAAGAAAATTTCAATTTATGTGTATTCATATTATGTGTCTTAGCTGAATGTTATGGAAGTTGATTCAGATGATTCGAGAGTACTAGTACATGTACTATTCGAGGTACTATTTAATTCAGAACCAGAAGCACTTGGATCAGGAAGAGGTACAACTAGATTCATACTTGAAGATGTAGTAGCTGCTGAGGAATCTAGCATTATGGAACTGTTTTGAATCGTTATTGATAGTTTTTCCTTTGAAAGTTTCCTTTTTGGTTGACAAAATTTGTGGGGACAGCATTTTGCTTCAATTTTCTTTTGCCATATTCTGTGTTTTTCTCCCACATGCTCGATTTAAAATGAACCTAGATGAACATAATATTTTTAACATCTAGCAACCATTAAATAAAGTACCTATCCTAATGAAATTCATACCTCACATAACACAGAATTTTCAGTTGGTGACCACTCATCTCTTTTCATGTTTATAACCCACTGTTTTCTTCTGGCTGGATCTCTTGGAAAACGCTTCATTAAAAATCCTCTGTCTCCCCTATTACTGCAACCAACAGCTGCACAACCACCAGGCATCTTGACCCTATCAAAAGTGTATTTAATCATTTATTTACAGAAATATATTTGTTGCTATTTAAATTTATTATATTCGAGTATGTCTACCATAGTAAAATGTTTTTTTTTTTAAAAAAAACCTCTCACCAGGATTAAATCCCAATTACAGAGAGGTTTACATATACAAACATCCATGCCTTAGTGGGATTCGAACCCAGAACCCCTAGAGTACTCATGACTAAGAGCCGTTGCTCTAACCATTGAGCCACCGGAGCTGACAAAGTTTAATAGAATAATTAAAACTATTATAATTACCCCTTAACCTTAAAATTAATTTTAACAAAAACTAGATACGTATTTCGAGAACTAAGTTCTCATCATCAGTAATACAACAAGTGAAAAGTTAAACAGAGTAGTCAAGATTACTCAACATGTCAACCATGCCAGAGGTCCTAACAACTCTGAAAAACAAGGGAGAGAACTGGGATTATATAAGGATGGGAGTCACAAGTGAATGATTTCCTATAAACTAAGATAATTTTCGTCCAATAATGAGTCATTAAATATTAAATCGTCCAATAAAATTTAACTTTGTAATAAATTGAAAAGTTTTGAGTTTGGTATGGGACCGAGATCTGCGTTCATCAAATTATTTTTATATTTATTTATTATTAAACTCTCGTATGCATCTAAATATCTATCATTATTAATATGTTTTAAAAGTTTAATATTAGAATTCTTAACTTTGTGATTATTAATGAACATATGTTGAGCTACGCTAGATTTTTCTGGATTACCGCTTTTTAGATGATAAAAATGTTCTTTAAACCGAGTGTCAATTTGTCTTTTAGTTTGACCGATGTAAACTTTATTACAATCATTACAACTAATTTTATAAATACCGGATTTTTTGTTAGTATCTATTTTATCTTTAGGGTTACCTAATAACGATTTAATGGTATTATTTGATTTGTAAGTTACGGTTAAATTTTGATTTTTAAAAAGTTTGTTTAAACCTTTGGAAGCTTTATCGTACGGTAGTGTTATGTATTTATTATTATTATTATTTTTATTATTAGATCGCGTTAACGTTGTAAAATTAGAAATGGATTGGCGATTTTTTAATTTATGAACTAATTTATCGATAGTTTTAACCGGGAAGTCGTTATATTTAGCTATTTCTTTAATATAGTTTAGTTCAGTTTTAAATCGTTTTTTGTTTAAAGGAAATTTAGATAATCTGTTTATTAAGAAATTAAACGAAGCTAATTTATGTTGCCAAAAATGATTTGAGTCAGCAGTTATAAATCTGTTAGTGTTCGTGGATTTTCTATAGATATCAAACTCTAGTTTGTTCTTGTTTCTAATAACCAGTACGTCCAAAAAAGGTAACTGTTCATTGGTTTCTTTTTCGATTGTAAATTTAATTGATGGGAAAACTGAATTTAAACTGTCCAGAAATATATTCAAATCGCAGTTATTGCTATTAACTATGGCAAAAATATCATCCACATATCTAATCCAACTCTAGGAAAATATTTGTTGTTTTTCTTAAATTCAATTTCGAAATTACTCATAAATAAATTAGCTAAAACTGGTGATAAACTATTTCCCATAACTGTGCCTTCATTTTGGTGGTAATATTTATTATTTACTTGAAAGTAATTTTGCTTCATACAAAGTTCAGTAAGTTTTAAATACTCATTAATTTTTGAATCCTCCAAGTCGTTATTTTCTAAAAATGTTTTCAAATATTCTAAAGTTTCCGGGATAGGTACACTTGGAAATAAAGAACTCACGTCAAAAGAAACCAATATTTCGTTTTTATCTAATGTAATATCTTTAACTTTATCGATGAATTGTAATGAATTTTGTACGGAAAATGTTTGCGGTTGATTTGGAAAACTACTAAATTCATTGACTAACCACTTTGAAAGCAAATAAGTTGGTGAATTTATGCCAGAAACTATAGGTAGGTCGTACTGAATTACCTGGTTTATGAATTTTTGGAAGACAGTACATTTTCGGAACTACTGGATTTGAAACGTTAAGTTTAAAATTTATATCTTTAGAGATTAAATTTGGGCAGTTTTTAAGTGTGTTTTTATATTCTCTGAGCATAATGGATTTTTGTTTACTCGGGTCCCTATATAATCTCAGTTCTCTCCCTTGTTTTTCAGAGTTGTTAGGACCTCTGGCATGGTTGACATGTTGAGTAATCTTGACTACTCTGTTTAACTTTCACTTATTGTACTACTAATGATGAGAACTTAGTTCGAAATACGTATTTAGTTTTTGTTAAAATTAATTTTAAGGTTAAGGGATAATCATAATCGTTTTAGTTAAATATTTTTCAATTACATGAAAAATTCCATTTGTTATGCTATTCGTTTTAATTTCATGGCTATCACTATTTTTGACGTGTTTTTCGATATTTTTTTATTATACTTTTGATATATTACTGTAAATTTTTTGCAAGAAAACAGTATCCGACCGAGCTGTCGTATTTTTGACATTTCTCCATGACAGCCATTGACAAAATATTTCATGTTTTTCGTATAAATTTGTCAGAAATAATTCCTGTTCGGTATTAAGTGAAAAGTTTTCTGCATGACTAAACTACAGAACTTTCAAAATATAGGCATCAACTTGATCGGCTTTTGTTTTTCGCATCAAGTTGTCAGAACCATGTAGTGATTGGGATCAAGTAAAATTTTTTCTACAGAGCTATAATATAGAAGTGTTAGCAATTAGACATCTCAGTCGGCTTTTGTTTTGTGCATAAAGATGATAGAAATATGTCGTGTTTGGTATCAAATGAGAGGCCTAATTAAGGACTGTCAGATACATTTCTGACACGTTAATTGTCTTTTGTTTTATGCATAAAGTTAATTCGTTTGGGAGAATTTGAGTTACTGTTGGCGTTAGCACCTTGGTTTTAAATTGTGCGTAGACAGATTGGATGTACGTATATACTATTATAAAACACTATCGGCGGAGCCCTAGGGAAAACTCGGCTTCGCCGAGTTTTCGCTAGTAATACTACTAATTTAATTAGTTTTAAGTATCAAAATATTACTTATAATAACTCTTCAATAAAATGTAAAATAATTTGTGATTTTCTGTATAACTGTATACCTTGTATTCAGTTGTATTATAATCGCAGCCTACTCTATATATCTCTCTCTGCACTCTTCACTCGCTTGTTGCATTATAGGTGCTTTCTGACCAAAAATTGCGATCATTACAGAGTCTGTTCTTTCGTGTTATTCTCATGACGTCACTCAATCGGATTGCTCCTGAATCGCTGACTGATATTATACTTCGTGGTTACAACATATGGAAAATACCTCATAAATCTTAATCTAACTATACGAATCCAAACTGATATTAGTTCGGCCAACACAATATTTTACCTTAATCACATTTCATTTTATTACAAAAAACTCATTAAATATTTTATTCTTACAAAAATTATATTATTACTGTAAAATATAGTACATCGGCTTAAATTAACAACAAAAAGGAAATAGTTTCGATAACAATTAGGCTTCAAACTAGATTAAATTAACTTTAACACAAGAGTCAGAAAAGATAGATCACTATTTTAATATTTCGATACGCCTGCGCCTCCTTTATTGTCCATAACGGCTTTAATTTTGTTAGGCATTCTATCAACTAATTTTGCACACTTATCAGGTTCAATATTAACCCATATTTGTTGCAATTTTACTTTAATTCATTCACTGTGCCTGCCGGATTCTTACGCAGTTTCGTTTTCATTTTATGGCAAAGGGACTCAGTTGGCGACAAATCTGGACTAGTTGAAATCCACTTTAGAGTAGGAATATTATTTTTAAGTCAGGGTTTAACGGTTTTTGTCGTATTATTATATCTTTATATTTATCAACGGTAACAGTGCCATTTATAAAATGTAGCTTATCCACTCCCTTCCAGATATATAATCCCCAAACTATAACGCTTGCAGGAAGTTTCACTTTTTTAACTAAACAGTCTGTCTGGTATGTCTTGGAAACAGTACTCAATACGCGTTTTCTGCAATCTCCTAGGGATAGACACTTAAAATTTGAACTCATCATGCCAAATAACGCTATGCTATTGTTCTTAAGTCTAATTTTTGTGATCCTTAGCACATTTCACCCTATTACGCTGTTGCAATTTTGTGAGCAAAGGCTTTCCTTTGGCCTAGTGATACATACAAAATACTAATAATCCCTTTTAACAGAGAAATTGCAAAAAAGAATACCTTACGAAACTTGAATCCTATTTGTTTAATTTTTCTTGTAGTGGTAGATGCCGAAATTTGTTTCCCGTTCACTTCCCGCGATTGCACGGTAATATCTTGAGCATTTGATCGGCGATTTTGTTTCACAGTTTCCCTTAAAACTCGATGATCAGCATTAGAAGTTCCATAATATTTCCATTTTCTTTAAATAAATTAATAATACCTTGTATTGTCGATCGCTGAATCGAATATGAGATCGAAATTTTTCGTGCCGAAATGCCGTTCATATGTGCATTCATTATGGATTTTCTTAAATCTTGATTATATATATATATATATATATATATATATATATATATATATATATATATATATATATAATATTTATAGAAATAAAGAAACAATAAGTACGAGTACATTTAAGAAAAATATATAACTGTTTTCATAAATGCAAACATTCCATCGAAAATCACATATTTTCCGTCTTTCGAAGAGAATAACTATAAAAGTAGCTGGTATCTGGACTTTTTTTACACTCATGTGTAAACTGTCACTTGAAATGTCGATAGGTAGTTTTTTGTCATTTATTATGTGTTATTACGAAAAAAACTTCCTTGTGAGAAACTATTCCTATATTACCAATGTATTTTCGCTCTATTTTGGTTTTAAATATCTCAGTTCACAGCTCTGTAAACCTTTTTAAAAATTTGCATAAATGTGTAAAAACTCACTGTCGTAAATGCTTATAATGATAGAACCATATTAACACGTTGACTGCCATATAATGGGTACGTTCGGCATTAACATTTTGAGCGCTCAGAGCCGTCGACTGCGTTCGGCATTGACATTAGAGCGATCTGTAGCGTTCGGCATTAAACTCGCTAACCATATTGAGCTCGCTCTGTGTGCTCGGTGGCCAAGCGCCGAGCACACGGAGCTCTCAAATCTGAGCATGCGTATAAGCCTTTAACTCAACTGTCATGTGGCACGTCAGTTAAAAATTTAATTTCCCCGTAAAAACTAGCAACTCAGAACTTAACTCCGGCGGAGGATAGTTCTCAAAATTCTGTACCGTGCTCTCGCCTAATAGTTCTAAGATATTTTGACTTATTTATAGCAAAAAGTTTTAAATATGAACAAAAATTTATTTACGTTAAAGCATGTTTTATAGAAACATTACAAAAACATGTTGAAAATGAACATAAAGATGTGGAATATAGGGAAGTTAGAAATAATATTTTGTATAAATTACTCAATATTCATATAACCTTTTTCATAAAGCTTGTACGGTGAAACGTAATTTCATTTTTACCTACTAAGAAAACGTATAAAAATATAATATTTTAACACATGTGAAAAACTATTAATTCATTAATACACATTTTACTCCTGTACTATTCCTGTTCCTAGTTAATATTTGTGCATTATAAATTTCCCGCTTAACATATGAATCTGGAGCGTCCGGCATTAGCATTAACATCTGTGAAATCCGTTACGTGATCTATGAGCTCTGAGCCATCCGTAGATTTCAATGCCGAACGTACCCAATATTTCTCTCGTACCAATTTTTCTACGTATCTTTGGTGCCACATACGAGATATCTCGTGCTAAATTTTCTGTGCAAACGCCATCTACGTACGTTGTGTGCAAGTTTAAACTTGATCTCTATATGATATACGGCAACAAAGGAGAATTCATACGTTGCCGGTACTTCCAAATTTGTCTACTATTATAGAAATATACCTTCATAATGCTTTCGTTCTTTACAGAAAACACATAAGTTCAGCAGAGAAATTTTTAAAACACAGTGAAAAATTTAAGTATTTGCTAGGGGATAAAATGCCAAATCTGGAAAAAAAAGTTAAAAATCCAGATGATCTACATTTCTTAGAAGCAATTCCACCAACTGAGTTGATGCAACGTCCCACTAAACCATGTCGAGTCTGTACAAGTCAAAAAAAAATCGTCGCGAATCACAATACCACGGTGTGGTTTGCGTAGAAAAACCAGCCTTATGTGTCAAAAATTGCTTCAAAATTTAGTATCAGAAGTAAATTATGTATTAATTTTTATAATAAATTTTGTAGTTTAGTTTATAAGTATAAATACAACTATGTATGTTATATTTTATTAATACTATCCATTGAATTTGATTGTTTGAAGAAAGATGTTCAAAATAAATATTTTTTTAAACATTATATTGGTAAAAATATTCATTTCTACACAGCCAGACTAAATATTTGTTCTTCTTTCAGACGCCACATATCGTGTTTCAATACGCATATGTTACGATATAGCTTGTAGACAGCGTTGAAAATAAAGATCACTTTCCGAGTAAACTCGTAGTTGGCGTATTATTAAGACGCCATTTACGACATATCTCGTAGTTGGCAGTCAACGAGTTAAATATCAATTTGCATCCTCAATCCGCCAAAAGATTACAAATGTACAATATGTAATAAACAATTTACAGAATGTGTAGGATAAGTTGTCGAATATGCAGTTCTCGAGAAGTATAAGAGATACGAAGTCTGTTAATTTTGACAAAAGCTGCTATATATTATTAAGAGAGCATTTTAATGGTGTTTTGTTATTTGAGAAAATATATAGATCAGTAAATATAGACGAAAATGAAAATTTTGCAGTTATTTTTTTTTGTTATTTTTGCAAATATCTTCCAAATGCGAATTAATACTGCCTCTATTCTGTAACTTTAGCGATAGTATGACTTACGTTATAGTTTGAGTGTTACTTGCGTCGGATATTCTCGGAATCGCTCGAGGTTTTCGTCTATAGTAACTTTATTGTGGGTGGCCATGTAGATTGTTGTTGACATGTTAGTATGGTACGTGTGTTACGAATTGTTCTTCTCCAATAACTAACTATTAACAATACTGCAACCCAAGCAGCAAGCACTACAATTTTTCGTACTCCATTGATTGAGTGTTTAACCCGTAAAGTCAATCCGGTCGAATAAGCTCAACCCGTTTGTATTTTAGGGTCGAGTTGAAAATTTCAATCCGGTTAAAAATGCGTGTATTCCGATCATTTCAACCCGCTAACTTCAATCGGGTCGAATCCATCCATTTACATGCGGGTTGAAACTTTCGGGATAAACTAGGTAAGGGCCCTATTCTGTAACTCGGTGGTTAATTTTTAACCACTGGTTAAAATTTTTATCCAATAGTTATTGATTTGACAATTAAAAATGAATTTTTTTGTTATATATCAACATACTTGATTGGTTAAAAAAATTAAACAGTGATTAAATATTATCCACTGTAATACAGAATAGGCCCCTAAATATGTTAATATTGCTAGGTGTATCATAGATAGCACTGTAGTTTAAAGCTTATTTTACACTATTTTTGTCTATCATTGCATGTGCAAAAATTTCTTTAAAATTTACTTCACCCTCCTTGTATAGATCAATTATTTATTTTGATTGTAATGAGGTTTTTACACGTTGCATCAAATACATATTATATAAATTTAACTAAATTTGTTCGTGATTTACTCTGTGTGTGAATATGTAAATCAAGCTTTATACAAGTATCATGTATAATTTCAAGTTTTAAATCATGCAGTTCTAAAAAACATCTTGAAGGTGGTGGCACTGATGCAACCGATTTCTGAAATTCCTTTCTACACGTTTCAACACTCGGGTTATTTTCTGCCGAATAAGATTCTTCAGCTAAAGCAGGGTTGTAGGGCGGTGTTTATAAACCTCTGCATTGATATCCCCATTAAAAAATCACATGACGTTAGATCGGGCGAGCGCGCCGCCCACGAGATGTCACTTTGAATCGAGATGTACCGTCAAGGCACATTGCCCTCACAACTTTAACCCCATCTGTTTTCCGTTTTCCTATTGGCAGTGAATGACAGTATGTATTTTGACGTCACAGATGTGAGGGATGTTATTCATGTCTATTTTTCGCGTAAATCTTTTTACTTAATTATTTACGAAAATAACAAATTATTATTATAATTGTTATTACAATGAAAAATATTGCATAAACTTACATTTATAACACTTTTCAAGCATAAAGTTTAATTCACACAATTTTTACTTTCAGTTAAATGAAATATTCAAATAAAACTTGATATGTTATTTATAAATTTAACCCTTAAAGTTTACTTCCTCCTACCTTACCTAAATTAATTATTTGAAAATAAATGTTTTATCTGTAAATCAATCTTTATACGTCAGTGCCATCTATGATACAAATTATAATATAAACATGTTATAACCTCTAAAATAGCAGGTAGCACATATAATTTAGCTGTAAATTATATTAATTATATCATAATTTCCAGATGTGTTCAACGTAAATATTTTATTATTCTTAAAATGAAAGTGTTCCACTGATATTTCTACATTTCTTCGTCATCAATAGCTTCGTTTGATTTCTCTTTAAGATGACATATGATGGTGTTTGATTGCGCCACTTGAAGTAGTACATCAACTCTTATATAAATAAAGCTTTTGTGAAAGTCTTCCTTACTCGAAAACCATTTATATGGTGGAACAAATCTTGACTCGTTTAGAAATGAATCAAGAGGCTTTCATGGACACTCAACTTCACCCGGTGAGCGTTGTAGCAAAAGACCAACACACAGCGACAATAACAAATTATCATCAAAAGTTTGAAGAAATTGACGTTAAAGAAGAACCGCTGGAAGAAATATCCCAAGACTGTGAGGTGTATAAAAGTGTATTGCAAAGTGTTAAGAAGGAAGAATGTCTGAGTGATAATGATGAACAGAGAGACAAAGAATATGAGAATTCAATTACTGGAAATAATGATATTGAGAAAATTGAAAATGTTAATTCAAACTGTTTTAGTTGTGATATATGTAATAAGTATTTTCTGCAAAAATCTAACTTGGAAGAGCATGAGAAAATTCACAAAGAAAATGAATGTGAAAAAATATTTACTAAGAAAAGTTTTGTCGATAGTCATAGTAAAGAACATGGTAAAATAAAGAAATATCGGTGCCTGACGTGTAATAACACATTTAAGCAAAAGGGTAATTTAAAAACCCATATGACAATTCATAGTGGAGTGAAAGATTATAAATGTACAATTTGCAATAAACAATTTAGACAAAGTAGTCATTTGAAAACCCATATGGATAGACACAGTGGAATAAAAAACTATAAGTGTACAATATGCAATAAACAATTTACACAAAGTGCCGGTTTATCGTCACATATGAAAATACACAGTGGTATAAAAGACTAGAAATGTACAATATGCAATAAACTGTTTAGACGAAATAATGATCTATCTAGACACATGAAAATTCATATTAGTAGTAAGGAATAGCAACATGTTGTATTACCATACTACACACATATTTTTTTAAAACAGTTAAAGATACAAAAAATGTCGTTGTGAGACAAGAATATGTAACATAGGGAATACGATGTTTATATTTTAATATTCTGATTGTTGCTTCCCTAGATCAAAAGCATAAATACAAAAAATGTTTAGATTTAAAAATTGCACCCAACGAGTGCTAACTTTTTGCCGAGTAAGAAGCCAACGGAAAATAGCAAACCCTCCAGGCTCTGAAGGGAAATCACCGCTAGAATAAAGGTTTGAATTGTGCTATTTCTTTTTGACTCAACTGTATTTGTATTATGTTTAAAATTATGAGAATTAGTCATAACTGTTAATAATTTAAAAAAATGATTTAAAAAATGCCCACTAACATGTATTTTAATATCGAAAAATGTTTCTCAACAGTGAAATTTTTCTATAATTTAGTTACTATGAACTGCGTTAACAATTCAAATTAAAGTGGATAAATAACGAAGACGGATTTGTGAAAAGATCATGAATCTCACTTTACCAATCGAGCTATAAGACCCCTGTGAGGTCCGTGAATTTTTCACATGTCGCATACATGTACACGAGAACATTTTCCCACATGGAGTATTGTGCGGTTAACAATACTCCATGTGAGAGAATGTTATCGTGCACAACGTGTATGCGACATGTGAAAAATTCACGGAACTTACAGGAGTCTTATAGCTCAATTGGTAGAGTGTCCGATTAGAGATTGGAGGGCTCTGGGTTCAAATCCCAGTGATATCCATGAATTTTTCACAAATCCGTCTTCGTTATTTATGTATTTTAATGTCCAAATTAGGTTTTTATATTTTGCGTTCATAATGAAGTCATTACGATACGCAATTGCGTATCGTAATGACCTTCATTTCGATACTCAATTTTTTGTTTTAGACGGTTGGTACTAGATGACGTTTCTTTAACCCATTTTTACCTAATTTATTTTTAGTTAATTGACAATTCATTTTGATAATATAATGTTGATATTACTATTTTTTTTATTTAGGGAAGATTATTTACATGAAAATGTACAAATATAAACTATTATTCACGAAAGATGACTATTCAAGGTCATTTGTGAGCCGTCTGATACAATATTACTCGCAGATAACTTCACTGCATTTCGTAAGCATAGGCGTGTAACATGAAATATTTATGGACACATTTTAACTGAAAAAATAAGAGTATCTTATTTAAAAATTATGTTTCGTTCTAAATAATGGCTTTCTGAAAGATTTATGTTCTCCACTTATGTTTTTGCAAAATTCAAAAACGTAATCTTAACTATAAACCAAGTAATAATAATTTGATTTAAACGGCAACGCCACTGGGTAAATATTAGCAGAGAGGGCATTGTAGTAGATAATTAGGTATCTGTAATTCTACGACATACGTCCTTATTATTTATAATGTGTTAGAAAGTAATGCCACTATTTACATATATCTGGCACACCACATAAATTCAATAGACATAGGTCAAATAATATTTCTCTTTCTAATACAAAATGTTGTCAAGGTACTGCTGTAAAGTGATGTGTATTCTTTCTTCGAACAAATGACCTTGAATAGTCATCTTTCGTGAATAATAGTATAATCACAAATTGAGTAAGTACACTATTATTCACGAAAGATGACTATTCAAGGTCATTCTTTCGAAGAACGAATAAACATCACTTTACAGCAATAGCTTAGCAACATTTTGTATTAGAAAAAGAAAGATTATTTGACCTATGTCTATTTAATTTATGTGGTGTGAAAGATATACGTAAATAGTGGCATTACTTTCTAACCCACTATAAACAATAATGACATATGTCGAAGAATTACAGATACCTAATTATCTACTGCACTGCCCTCTGTGCTAATATTTACCCAGTGGCGTTGACGTTTAAATCAAATTATTATTCCTTGTTTTATAAGTTAAATCTATGTTTTTGTATTTTCTAAAAACATAGGTGAAGAACATAAATCTTTCAGAAATGCATTATTTAGAAAGAAAAATAATTTTCAAATGAATTACTCTTATTTTTTCAGTTAAAATGTTTCCATAAATTTTCTTGTTCCACGCCTATGCAAACTAAATGCAATGAATTTATCTGCAAGCAATATTATATCAGACGGCTCACAGATGACCTTGAATAGTCATCTTTCGTGAATAATAGTGTAAATGTTAATATAATGTTCGAATTAGTCCACATAGATGGACCTAGTAGTACTAAAAATTTGTAGATTGAACCTTTGAACGATAGAAAATTATTTTTAATTAATTTTAAAGCAAGTTTTAGTTCAAATATAAGAAAAAATCAAAATTTCCTGTATACTGAGGCTGAAAGGGTTAAATTGCCAAACATCAAAGCTGGAAGATAAGAAATTTCAATATAACCTCAACATTTCTTTTACTTAATAAATCACTTTATTTAATGAATATAATAATAATACATATTTTCGTCTTACTTTGCATTTCAAAATAAGCAATCAAAACATTCTCTGTTACGCCTTTGACATTATTTTCTTTACACCATGTGTCAAAATTTGCAAATTCTTTCTCATAAATCTCGCGCGATTTTTTAGGAAGTAGATTATTTACTGTAGTCTGAGCTATATTACGTAGCTCAGGCGGAGTGCAACTGATTTCATCTTCCATAATTACACTAAATTCACTTAAATTTGTTCGTAAATATTGAAATGACATGAACTTTCAAATAATTGAATGTGATCAATTCAATGTTACCAACTACAACATTTCACTTACAAATTTCCCCAAATCAACTCGGTTTAATATTAACAGTTTTTTAAAATATTTTAGTTTGTAGAAGGCGCAAAATATAAAAAATAGTATAAAGAACTCATTTTATAAGACTTTCTTTCGCACTTGTCAATTAGAAAACTCGCTAACGCTCGTTTTCTAAATTTTGACGCGTGCGAAAAAAACATGTCTTATAAAACACGTTCTTTAATATACTATTTTTTAAATATTTCAGAGCAAATAATGTTATCGATAACTATGTTAAAATATATGAACAAGTTAGTTATTGTTATTTTTTTTTGTTAATGTTCTTGTTTCAACATTATAATAGTATATTATGCTATTAGGAGTAGAAAGCGGTCTTTTTGTGTTGAACCCAGCTATTGTGGCCGAGGCGCTAGCCGAAGCTAGGCAAGCTGGGTAAAACACAAAAAGGGCGTTCTACTCCGAATGACATATACTATTTTTTCTTCAAGTGTTTCAAAGAATTTTTTGACATTTTTTGTTGGAATTTTTTAATTGTAGTGTACACTACAAAACAAAAGCAACACAACTGTCAAATAACAATTTTCAATATGTGTTGCTGTGACAACTGCCAGCGGTGAACTAAAACACTAACATTTTTTTACTAGTACAACAATAACAACATTTTTGTACTAGTAAGACAATAAACATCTTCTATAGTGTATGTACAGGAGCATAATACGAATATTATAATACGCTTGAAGAAAAAACATGTCTTATAAAACACGTACTTTAATATACTATTGTATACAAAATATCTGTTATTACTACAGAAGTAAACAATAATTATTTATGTACCAAGTGAGTAAAGTATATTTTTTTTCACGAGAAGGAAAATTTGCCGAACGAGCTAAAGGCGAGTGCGCAAATCCTTCGAGTGAAAAAAGGTATAATTTATTCACGAGATGCATACAATTTTTTTTACGTCTGCAATGAGAGCGTGAAAAAGTGCCGTAGCGTTTCATTATTGCACTCCGCAGCGTTAAAAAGTGCACTTTTTTCACACTTTCATGTATTTAAAAAAGGCATACTTTATAAACCCATTTTAATGAAAAAAGGGTACTTCTTTTTAACAGACCTATTCTTCCAAATATACGAGGAATGTATAGCAAAGTTTTTTAAACTGTTATTATCAAAATGTGCAGAGCTTAAATAATAAAATTGATAAATTATTCCCCCTTAGCTCAACACTAGAAAATGATATTATTGCTTTTACTGAGACGTGGATTAACAATACTGTAAATAATGCTGAACTTTGTGACAATACTTCTTATACTATTTACCGCGCAGATCGTAACTTTAATGCCTGTCAACTAAATCGTGGGGGTGGAGTTTTCATAATGATCAGCAAGAACCGCACATCAGTCAGTGTTGATATTTCTGATTTTTCTAGCATTTTACCTGTCAATGTCGATATTGTTTGTGCGAAAATTATATTTCGTAATAAAATCCTATGTATGTATTTGTTATTTATATTCCGCCTTCTATGAGTAACCATAATTATAAATCTATTTACGATTTCTTTGAGAACCTACCTTTTTTACAATCTAATAATTTTATTATAATTGGTGATTTTAATATTCCAGAATTAACGTCCGTACATACGAATAGTTCTCATAGTGTTAACACCTTTGAAAATTTTATTGCTTTTTTCAATGCCTCTCAACTTAATCACGTACTTAACTCTCATGGAAAACTTCTGGACTTATTAATTTCGAATACACCATGTACAGTAACACATGCAACAGATACAATATTCGATATTGAGTACGAACATCATCCTACTCTAATCTTTAAAATCTCTGTTAATCGCACCAATATTAAGTATTGTAACAGTGTTAATGGTTGCTCATATAACTTAAAAAAAAAACAGATTTTATTAAACTATACGATCTTATAGGTGGGTTTGATTGGGATGTACTGAAAAATTTCACTGCTGTTAATTCTGCTTGTGATTTCATGTACAACAAACTTTATTCTTTCTTTGATCACTGCGTCCCAGTGAAACGTTCCTACAAAAACCAGTATCCACCCTGGTTTACTGGTGATATTAAATCAAATATAAAAAAGAAGGAACATTATAGAAAGATGTCTAATAAATTCAATCAGCAATATTAAATTGCTTACAAATGTTCACGTTCAAAATTAAAAGTAGATATAAGAAAGGTATACGCGGCCCATATTTCAAAATGCGAATTCTCAATGAAGGAGAACCCTAACAAATTTTGCATTTTATAAATTCTAAAAGAAAACCATCAACCATACTTATGTTATGATTTTCAATAATTCTAATCTTACATCTCCAGGTGATATAGCTAATGCATTTGCTTCGTACTTTCATTCTGTGTACACTCTCCCTTCTAACAATCCTACTAATAATGCAGATACCTCTGTTCATAATTTTATTTCCCTGAATCATATTTCCAAAGATGACATTAGTTTGTCCATTAAAAATCTTAAATGAAATCTTTCGTTTGGTCCTGATCTTATTCCTAGTCTTATAATTAAAGATTTCACATATCCCTTTTCAAACGCTCTTTTCCATATTTTCAACTTAGCTATATCTACTAAAACCTTTCCTGATATGTGGAAATCTACCCGCATTACTCCCATACACAAATCCGGAAATATGTCACACATTAATAATTATCGCCCCATTGCTGTTCTATCTAACTTCAGTAAAATATTTGAAAAGATTATTTATTCATCAATTTACTCTAAAATAAAAAATCAATTATCAGTCTCTCAGCACGGCTTTATGCAAAAAAGATCTACGGTCAGCAATTGAGCGTACTTTACCCATTTCGTCTCCTCAGTTCTGGTCAAGTAGACTGCATTTACACTGATTTCGCTAAGGCGTTCGATCGAATAGACCACAATATCCTAATCAATAAGCTTCAGTCCTTCTCAATTTCTGCACCTCTCATATCTCTTCTATCGTCTTACCTATCAAATCGTTCTCTCTTCGTTCAATTCTTGGGCTATAACTCTTCTCCTTTCTTTGCCACATCAGGAATTCCCCAAGGTTCAAATCTTGGTCCTCTTTTGTTTTTGTTATTTATTAATGATATAACTGATGTTTAACTTGTGATCATCTGTTATTTGCTGATGACAAAAAAATTCCATCCAGTTTCCACTACTTCTGATTGTGACATTCTTCAATGTGATCTTGATCGCTTATCACAATGGTGTGCTTCAAACAACCTCGCACTAAATTTAAACAAATGTTACTCCGTATCTTTTACTAGGAAATCATCCCCTATTATTTACAACTATTCGCTTAACCATAACACTCTATCCCGGTGTTACACCATCCAAGATCTTGGAGTTACCTTCGATTCTAAATTAACCTTCATTACTCATATTAATAATATATATATATATATATATATATATATATATATATATATATATATATATATATATATATATAACTCATCGATTCGTCTCCTTGGTTTCATTATCTGTAATTCACGTCCCTTCCATAATACCTCATCTATTTTTATTTTATTCTACTCTTTCATACGCTCAAAACTTGAGTACTGTTCCCTTATTTGGAGTCCATTCTACGAAATTCATCAGGATCACATTGAATCAATTCAAAACAAAATTCTTGAAATACATTTTCTTTAAAATTCATCATCACTATCCAGACTACTCCGTTAGTTATAATGACTTATTAAAAATATTTAAAATGTCTAGCCTGTTAGAAAGACGTGATATAATTTCAGTACACTACCTTTGTAAATTGATACATGGCGAGGTAGATGATCCTAAGAGTCTGACTTCCCTTTCCTTCCATGCTCCCATTTTTGCCACGCGTAGTTCCACAACCTTTTACCTACCAACCCCTAGAACTAATGTATTCTTCTCATCGCCTATTTATCGTATGTGTCTACTTTATTATCTTAGTTTTTCATCAGTTGATGTTTTTCAACTCAAACCTGCACAATTTTTAACAGCTATTAATCAAATTTGATTCCTTCTTAGCCATATTTATTTATATTTTTTTATTTTTTGTATTTCCATTTTCTCACATTTTACTTTAGTTATGTATGTAGCATATTGTACTTTATTTTATATTTTGTATTCTTGTGTTTTGTTCCTGCTCCATTATTAGGCTTTCGCCTGTCGGGCAGTGTAGTTAAATAAATAAATAAATAATTAAAACAGAACGAACCTCGAAAACACACACGCAGAAATACAGATTAATAATTTATATTCAACAACTTAAAAACACAGTCGATAATGTTATAAAATCATTAGAATTTTGTTCATTGAACCAATTAGATATTACAATTATAGATCCCAATAGCCTTTTAAATATTACACGAAAACCGAATATCTTCCAGACGATTGAAACAATATATGTCACATGCACACTAAAGAG
This sequence comes from Harpalus rubripes, assembly GCA_963082715.1. Lineage (NCBI taxonomy): Eukaryota > Metazoa > Arthropoda > Insecta > Coleoptera > Carabidae > Harpalus > Harpalus rubripes. Next base: position 10,043,048 of record OY720463.1, read on the forward strand.
ACAATAAAATACACATCCTTTTAGCTGTCCCAAATTACACAAAAACTTTATACAAAATACAACAATTCACACACACACCGTACTACGATTCCTCTTATAAAAAAATACTAGAACAACATGCATATTACACAACAATAAACATGTATCCATCCTTAAGTTTATAAACAATAAATATTGTATATCTAACTATAATCCTGGAAATAATTGTATTAACAATATATTACATAAACAAGTATATGATGATTGTTTAAGCGAGCAAATTACAATGAAAAATTATATTTCTCAAATACTGTTCACGAACAAACTAATCATTTTCTCGCCAAATTTACAAAATTTCGAATTTAATTGTGGGAATTTTATTAACGATCAAGATACATGTGCTATTAAGAATTGACAATCTCAGAAATACAAACCCCTCTATCAAGAACATATTTTCGATAACATAAAATTCACAGAATTAAAGAAAGCACCTTAAATCACTAAAATAAATGAAGCAAAATTAAACGTTACACATTTAAAACAAATCGAATCTGTTGAACAAATAAATAATCAACATATACCTACGTTCTACGTAATCCTTTCTATTATAATAATTATAATTATTTTAATATCATGTAAGAATAGAATATATACCTTAGTTATGAAATGTAAACAAAACAGAGTTACAAAGAATATAGATAATAAAGATTTAGAATTAAATCCGTTGAAATAACGTTGTTTCTTGAAGGGGAGGAATTATAATCTTTGAAACACTGTAGTTTCAGAATTCGATACCACAAACGTCATTTCACCCGACACTTAGAAGATAAGAAAATATGTTCTAAATAGGTGTAATAAACAAATGTAGACGATTTTTGTACCATCTTGGCTAATAGCAACAACTACTGTAATAAACTAAATATTGAAATTAAAGTTTTTTTTTTACAAGTATTGGGATCGAAAACATAATTTATATATACAGGCTGGTGACTTGGACGACGCAGCATAGGGGTTTCAATTGTAAAATCTTAATGTGCAGTTATTTGCTCCCCTAATTATTTTAGAGCAAAATTGTATTTAGGTTTTTGCTACAGAAAAAAAAACTGCATCCGAATATGATATTGCATATAATTTTTCCATTTCCAAAACCGTAAAAATAGTCGAAACCAATTATAACATTTTTGCAAAAATCATTGGTGCCATGGAATAAAAATTTAAACAAATATCACATAAATAATTAGGAAATGTCAGACAAGAATTTTACAACAGGCTGGGGTATTATTTAATGGTAAATGGAGGTTTGTTTGAACATTTTATGCCTTTTAATTTAAATAAGTTAAGGATCATATTTATAGTTATATATATATATATATATATATATATATATATATATATATATATATATATATATATATATATATATATATATATAATCAACTATTACTTTGTTGTCATCAACTACAATAAAGGTGTTTTCATTTTACTCGTTTTGAAAATAAGTTTAACGTTAAGAATCTATGACAGATGTTTGCAGTTTTGTTTAAATTTTTGTTCTATGGCATCAATGATTTTTGTAAAAATATTGTTTTCGATTATTTTTACGGCTCCGGAAATCGAAAAATTATAAACAATCGCATATTCGGATGCAGTATTTTTTTCTGTTGCAAACACCTCAATACAATTTTGCTCTAGGGGAACAAATAACTATACATTACGATTTTATCATTGAAACCCCTATGCTGCGTCGTCTAAGTCACCTTCCTGTATACAGGGTGGTGGCGGTTAGGGGTGAACATAGGGCTTTAACATGGGATTTTAGTTTTTTGCAATTTCCTGCTCTCCTGTTCATTTTACGACAACAACTGTAGAAAACAAAATTGTTCAGAATTAAAAATTGCATACAAAAATGTATTTACATTTATTATTATGTTTTTGGTTTCTTCACAACTTTAAAAAGAAAATTCTAAATTTCTGTTAATTTGTAGCAATAGCCATGACTTATAACTCAGATGTTTAAGCATAATAATGTCATTCAAATTCTGTCAAATTTTCGAAATTTTCTCTAATAAAAAGTTAATTTAATAATGAATGTTTATTCGAATAAGGAACGAGTTATCGTTATAAAAAATGATTATGGTGGAAATATTTTTAGAAGAATACGTGATATGTTTTCTATAAAGTACGAAAATACATCAATTCCTATTATAGCAACAATTTGTAAACTTGTTAAAAAATTTGAGAACACGCTAATATAGCTGTGAACGAAGGTAATGAAGGAAATAATAATAATAATATTAATAATAATAATAATGATAATAATAATAGAAGACGTCATAAAGGAGTGAATGAAGAAATGGTATTGGATATGATAAATCAAAATTACACGTAGTTGATACATTTGGAATTGGTTTATTCTTAAATGGTATACCTAATAAAATATGCGTATTAAAATTAAAAGTTGTTTGTTTTTATTTGACAACCAGAAAAAAATAAATTCCATGGCTATTGCTACAAAATAACAGAAATTTTGAAATTTCTTTTTAAAATTGTAAAGAAACCAAAATCATAATAATAAATGTAAATACATTTTTATATGCAATTTTTAATTCTGAACAATTTTGTACTTTACAGTTTTTGCCGTAAAATGAACAGGAGAGCAGGAAATTGCAAAAATCTAAAATCCCATGTTAAATCCCTATGTTCACCCCTAACCGCCACCACCCTGTATATATATATATATATATATATATATATATATATATATATATATATATATATATATATATATATATATATATATATCTATATGTATATAATATTGCATATTCTACATTTGTATTAATCTATTTTACGATGAATTTTCATATGTAGGTACAGACCAGCACTTTGTGTAAATCGTTTACTGCATATTGTACACTTATATTCTTTTATTTCACTATGAATTTTCATATGTACTTTTAAAGTAGAACTTCGTATAAATGTTTTATTACATGTTGGACACTTATATGCTCTAATTCCAGTGTGAATTTTCATGTGCCTTTGCAAATAATCTTTTGTACTAAACAATTTATTACAAGTGGCACATTCAAATTCTTTAATTTCAATGTGTGAAGAAATGATAAGATGTTTCTTAGTTCCAGTATGAATGTTCATATGTCTAGTTAGAGAAGTACTATGTCTAAATAGTTTATTGCATATTGTACATTTGTAGTCTTTTATTTCATTATGAATTTTTATATGGTCTTTTAAATTAGAGTTTTGTGTAAATGTTTTATTACATGTTGGACACTTATATGCTCTAATATTATTGTGATTTCTCATGTGTCTTTGCAAATAATCCTTTGTGCTAAACAATTTTTTACAAGTAGCACATTCAAACTCTTTAATACCTTTATGTTGTAACTGCACATGCCTCATCAACCTTGATTTCCACGTATAACTCTTATTACATTCTGCACAATAAAAACGGTTTGAAGTTTTAGTTCTCCGAATATCATTCTTTATAGTAATTGGATTATCAATCTGGTTATTACTATCACCTATACATTCCTCCTTCTTTACAGTTTGCAAAACATTTTCATGCAATTCACTATCTTGGCAATTTTCTTCCAGCGGTTCTCCTTTAATATAAATTTCTTCAAACTTTTGATAATTTGTTATTGTTGTATCCTCGTTCTCCGCATCAGCGCCAACCGTGTGTTGTTGAGTATCCATGAATGCTTCTTGATTGAATAGTTAGTAAACAAATCGAATAGATTCGCGCAAGAATTCTTCCCAACTTGATGATTGCCTGAAACATTAATTGCTTTTTACCTTCCGTCACCTTTAGGTAAAGAAGGTATTGTCTTTGGTCAAAAAATTCGGTGGTGAGTTTTTGATGAATAAGCACGTTATAGGGTCCCTAGAATACGATTTTACTATTTTTACGATGATGTCTGTATGTGTGTGTGTGTGTGTGTATGTATGTATGTATGTATGTATGTATGTATGTATGTGTGTGTGTGTGTGTGTGTGTGTGTGTGTGTGTGTAACAAAATTTTCGTCTACGATAACTTCCATACTACAATTCTAAAAATTATAATTCTTTCGTATTTCTCTTCGTTACATCCATACGAAGAGCTGATTAGTTTTTGGTTAGAATTGGACAACCGGAAGTACCCTCATTTGAAGATTTTAACAGTTTTTCTTGAAAAAACTATGTTAAATATCATATTTTCACATTTAATGTTATTATAAATATTAAAGAATATTTTATTTTCTATACGATTTGACTGCATTTTATACCTAATATTAAATGGATATAGAGTTAAAAAATTATAAATAAATTAAATTTCATAAAGTAGCCATAGCTGTGGAAACAACTACTATACTAGGAAAATTTTGATTGAAAGATGTCAGTGTCAAGTGAAATTGACATAGTGTGTTTGTCTTATAATTTTACTGGAAATAGGTATAGGATCTTTTGCTTTCTGTATGGAATTTGTATAAAATACATACAACTGCTTTAAGGTAATGTACAAGCAATAATAATAATAATAATAATAATAATAATAATAATAATAATAATAATAATAATAATAATAATAATAATAATAATAATAATAATAATAATAATAATAATAATAATAATAATAATAATAATAATAATAATAATAATAATAATAATAATAATAATAATAATAATAATAATAATAATAATAATAATAATAATAATAATAATAATAATAATAATAATAATAATAATAATAATAATAATAATAATAATAATAATAATAATAATAATAATAATAATAATAATAATAATAATAATAATAATAATAATAATAATAATAATAATAATAATAATAATAATAATAATAATAATAATAATAATAATAATAATAATAATAATAATAATAATAATAATAATAATAATAATAATAATAATAATAATAATAATAATAATAATAATAATAATAATAATAATAATAATAATAATAATAATAATAATAATAATAATAATAATAATAATAATAATAATAATAATAATAATAATAATAATAATAATAATAATAATAATAATAATAATAATAATAATAATAATAATAATAATAATAATAATAATAATAATAATAATAATAATAATAATAATAATAATAATAATAATAATAATAATAATAATAATAATAATAATAATAATAATAATAATAATAATAATAATAATAATAATAATAATAATAATAATAATAATAATAATAATAATAATAATAATAATAATAATAATAATAATAATAATAATAATAATAATAATAATAATAATAATAATAATAATGATAATAATAATAATAATAATAATAATAATAATAATGATAATAATAATAATGATAATAATAATAATGATAATAATAATAATGATAATAATAATAATGATAATAATAATAATGATAATAATAATAATGATAATAATAATAATAATAATAATAATAATGATAATAATAATAATAATAATGATAATAATAATAATGATAATAATAATAATAATGATAATAATAATAATGATAATAATAATAATGATAATAATAATAATAATGATAATAATAATAATGATAATAATAATAATGATAATAATAATAATGATAATAATAATAATGATAATAATAATAATGATAATAATAATAATGATAATAATAATAATGATAATAATAATAATGATAATAATAATGATAATAATAATAATGATAATAATAATAATAATGATAATAATAATAATGATAATAATAATAATGATAATAATAATAATAATGATAATAATAATAATAATGATAATAATAATAATGATAATAATAATAATAATGATAATAATAATAATGATAATAATAATAATGATAATAATAATAATGATAATAATAATAATGATAATAATAATAATGATAATAATAATAATGATAATAATAATAATAATGATAATAATAATAATGATAATAATAATAATGATAATAATAATAATGATAATAATAATAATAATGATAATAATAATAATGATAATAATAATAATGATAATAATAATAATAATGATAATAATAATAATGATAATAATAATAATGATAATAATAATAATGATAATAATAATAATGATAATAATAATAATGATAATAATAATAATGATAATAATAATAATGATAATAATAATAATGATAATAATAATAATGATAATAATAATAATGATAATAATAATAATGATAATAATAATAATGATAATAATAATAATGATAATAATAATAATGATAATAATAATAATGATAATAATAATGATAATAATAATAATGATAATAATAATAATGATAATAATAATAATGATAATAATAATAATAATAATGATAATAATAATGATAATAATAATAATAATAATAATAATGATAATAATAATGATAATAATAATAATAATAATAATAATAATAATAATGATAATAATAATGATAATAATAATGATAATAATAATGATAATAATAATGATAATAATAATGATAATAATAATGATAATAATAATGATAATAATAATGATAATAATAATGATAATAATAATGATAATAATAATGATAATAATAATGATAATAATAATGATAATAATAATGATAATAATAATGATAATAATAATGATAATAATAATGATAATAATAATGATAATAATAATGATAATAATAATGATAATAATAATGATAATAATAATGATAATAATAATGATAATAATAATGATGATAATAATGATGATAATAATGATGATAATAATGATAATAATAATGATGATAATAATGATGATAATAATGATGATAATAATGATGATAATAATGATAATAATAATGATAATAATAATGATAATAATAATGATAATAATAATGATAATAATAATGATAATAATAATGATAATAATAATGATAATAATAATGATAATAATGATAATAATAATGATAATAATAATGATAATAATAATGATAATAATAATGATAATAATAATGATAATAATAATGATAATAATAATGATAATAATGATAATAATAATGATAATAATAATGATAATAATAATGATAATAATAATGATAATAATAATGATAATAATGATGATAATAATAATGATAATAATAATGATAATAATAATGATGATAATAATGATGATAATAATGATGATAATAATAATGATAATAATAATGATGATAATAATGATGATAATAATGATGATAATAATGATGATAATAATGATGATAATAATGATGATAATAATAATGATGAAAATAATAATGATGATAATAATGATGATAATAATAATGATAATAATAATGATAATAATAATGATAATAATAATGATAATAATAATAATGATAATAATAATAATGATAATAATAATAATGATAATAATAATAATGATAATAATAATAATGATAATAATAATAATGATAATAATAATAATGATAATAATAATAATGATAATAATAATGATAATAATAATGATAATAATAATGATAATAATAATGATAATAATAATGATAATAATAATGATAATAATAATGATAATAATAATGATAATAATAATGATAATAATAATGATAATAATAATGATAATAATAATGATAATAATAATGATAATAATAATGATAATAATAATGATAATAATAATGATAATAATAATGATAATAATAATGATAATAATAATGATAATAATAATGATAATAATAATGATAATAATAATGATAATAATAATGATAATAATAATGATAATAATAATGATAATAATAATGATAATAATAATGATAATAATAATGATAATAATAATGATAATAATAATGATAATAATAATGATAATAATAATGATAATAATAATGATAATAATAATGATAATAATAATGATAATAATAATGATAATAATAATGATAATAATAATGATAATAATAATGATAATAATAATGATAATAATAATGATAATAATAATGATAATAATAATGATAATAATAATGATAATAATAATGATAATAATAATGATAATAATAATGATAATAATAATGATAATAATAATGATAATAATAATGATAATAATAATGATAATAATAATGATAATAATAATGATAATAATAATGATAATAATAATGATAATAATAATGATAATAATAATGATAATAATAATGATAATAATAATGATAATAATAATGATAATAATAATGATAATAATAATGATAATAATAATGATAATAATAATGATAATAATAATGATAATAATAATGATAATAATAATGATAATAATAATGATAATAATAATGATAATAATAATGATAATAATAATGATAATAATAATGATAATAATAATGATAATAATAATGATAATAATAATGATAATAATAATGATAATAATAATGATAATAATAATGATAATAATAATGATAATAATAATGATAATAATAATGATAATAATAATGATAATAATAATGATAATAATAATGATAATAATAATGATAATAATAATGATAATAATAATGATAATAATAATGATAATAATAATGATAATAATAATGATAATAATAATGATAATAATAATGATAATAATAATGATAATAATAATGATAATAATAATGATAATAATAATGATAATAATAATGATAATAATAATGATAATAATAATGATAATAATAATGATAATAATAATGATAATAATAATGATAATAATAATGATAATAATAATGATAATAATAATGATAATAATAATGATAATAATAATGATAATAATAATGATAATAATAATGATAATAATAATGATAATAATAATGATAATAATAATGATAATAATAATGATAATAATAATGATAATAATAATGATAATAATAATGATAATAATAATGATAATAATAATGATAATAATAATGATAATAATAATGATAATAATAATGATAATAATA
>OY720463.1:10056944-10124444 GCA_963082715.1 Harpalus rubripes
GTACAAGAAATAGAATATTTAATTTAGCAAGGAACTTTCCGTATGAAATTTGTACAAAATACATAGAACCACGGTGTAGTATCTATAGGTGAGAGCACGAGATGCGTTGACATGGCTAAGTAACTGGGAAACAAAATGGTGCTAACGCGACCCGTTATCATTTGACAAAAAATGTTTTACTACAAGATGCACAACAGGGTATGTATCAAATAAAGAGAAATTTAGTCTTAAGGTGTCAAAATGTGCAATTTAGCGGCAGCCAGCTACACTATAATCACAGAAACAGGTACTAAAATAAATTTCTGATTGAAAGGTGTCAATGTCAAGTGCATTTGACATATGTTGTTTTATAATTTTACTGGAAGTATAGAAACATTTTTGTATGGAATTTGTACAAAATAAATACATAGAAATGACAAAAGATAAAAGGTAATGATTGAAAATATAGAATATTATGCGTTATATATGAATAATTTAATATTTTAAATATTTTTGTAAAAACCGGGTCGCAACAAAACCTGACATCTAGCGGCACACTGTATGAACTAGCCGTTAGTTAGGCATTCTTCGTAATGCATTGGAATACGTCGTGCACTCACCTATAGATACTACACCGTGCATAGAACTGACGGAAGGTAATGTGCTGGTCACATCAGATTTTTTTAATTTGCTTTACATCAATTTTTTAAAATAATTCATTACATCTCGTGTAAGTAATTGATCCTTTGTAAATAGCTATATAATCATATTTGGACAAAATAATAACTATTTTATTATGAATGGGATCCTCCACCATTGTAAAAAATTAGCACATGGGTCATTTATATTAAAACTGGACCTTACAACTGTTTGTTAAAAATTATCAAAGTTTATTAATTTTTAAAATAGGTAATCGAGTTTTTAACAACATTTCTTCATCTCTATATCTAGGTAACATTTGCTCCATTCCAAATTATCACTACTTCTAAGCCTACTACTATCACATTTTTTAAATACGGAATCCATTTTGAAGTATATGAATGCAGAAAATAACGAAACAACGGAAGTAAACCAAATAAAACTTGTTTAAATGTATGATGCCACGCCAGAGAGATATTCCAACTATACTTACAATTACAACAGAAAAGATTTCCAAAGTAAGACAGACTTCCGTAATAGCTTTTTGCCCGTAAAAGTTGATACACTTCTTCAATAAGCCTTTGCAAACATTATTCATAATACATTTTCCTAAAGAGAAGTTATGAAGCAGTTCATGACGATCCTACGATGATAGAAATGATGTTTGGAAATGCAGAAACATCAGCGGAATAGCTACTTTACAAAAGCAAAATTAATAACATGTAGATACCCAATTATGACAAATTTGAAACATACTAAACTTCAACTAAACATTTTAAGACTGATGTGGTTAGAAATTCTACAGCATAACTTTGTTTCACAACTTGTATCATAGGTGGCACTGTCGCATAAAGGTTAATTTACACAACCGCTTATTTTGGTAGAGTTGTGCCAACAAATAGAGATAGACATAAGTAGGGGGTGGAAATGCATAGTGCACATGCGCACTTTTCTAAATCAGTACCAATGCCCCAAACATTAATTTAAAATTGAAATACATTATTTTCATGTTATTACGTTTCGAAAAAAATCGTACTTATTGTATGTATATAGATAATTTTGTAACAAAGTATATTTTAAAATGATTAAATATAATGTTTATTATGACTTGCGTATATAATTATATACAACGACCAAATATAACTAGACAAAACTTCATTTGGTTGGTTTTGGTTTCGACTGGCCAGACAGAGAAACTAGGGATAAAGACAGGTCTTGTCTAGTCCGAGTATTTCTCGCTAGGTGTCACCACTGAGGCCACGTAGAGTATCAGTGTCTAGTTTGAAGATTGTTTACTGGTTGCGCAAGTGTTCTTAGTTAAAATTGCGTGGTTAAAAATTAAGGTTAACATTAAATAATTTATCAGGTTTAATATTTAAAAACCAACGTGTCACTCACAAAACTACTACAACTACACAACAAAGATAAAATACATATGCTTTTACATGGCCTCTAGTGAGCAACGTTCTACTAAACATGACTATACATTGTAGGGTACCTTTATAACCAGGGTATGGCCATGGCGTGGCTCACGTTTCGTCCGCCATTACCGGGACATCTGTTATATGTGTTGTTCTTGCGCAAAGTATTATGTATTTCGTGGCTATTTGTTTTATTTGAATGAAAAACACATTTAATTATCATTTTAATATGTATTTAAAGTGTAAGTAATATATTTTATCTTATTTACTTGTGTAGTTTGTTAAGATACCCACCACGATTACTGTCACTGAAAACAACTAAAAATTACCAATATTAAGCACAATCATTTAAATTTTTAAAAGGTAAGTTTAGAATATATAACTATTATGTAATTAAGAACTAGTGATATTAAATTAGATGTGATAATAAGACATATCATATATTCTACATAACCAATAATGTATGTCATAATAATAATTGTATATATCTTAAATAAATTCATTTTTATTACCTTTTTAAATTCAGTGTGATTATTTAATATTATTTTATAATATAATATAACATTTATTACAAATAAATAGGAAAATCAATTACCGACAATGGCGGCGATCTTGGCCCATGGCCATACCCTGGTTATAAAGGTACCCTAATACACTGACACTTTACGTGGCCTCTAGTGAGAAATACTCGACCTAGACAAGACATATCTCTATCTCTAGTTTCTTTCTCTGACTAGCCGAAATCAAAATATTCAGTGAGGAGGGATAAGGAATATATTGTCTAGTTATATTTGGTCGTTGGTTATATACGCGCAATTATTTTTTGTTATGTTGGTAGCTCTTCAGCCAATTGAACTGACATTGTCAACTGTCAAAAATTATTTAAGTAATAAATAAAACATTTTTAGAAGGTAAAATGTATTGCAGGCTAATTGTGCTATAATATATATACAGGGTACGGCAGAACCAATTGAGCAGTTTGGAGGGGCAGGTGATCGGGCGGTGGACGGGGTAGACAGCTGCACTAGGTCTCCTTTTGTTCTGTCGGCATCCCCATTTTAGTACACAGAATGGTTTGGACATGAGTACATCGTGGCTTTGCCGTGCGTGTGTTTTATGAAAACAACCGATCTGTGATTGCGACGCAATGAGCTTTTCGGCGACGGTTCAACATTCCGCGAAATAATGCGGTTCCTACTGCGAACACAATTCGGTCCTGGATTCGGCAGTTGGAGGAAACTGATAGCACACTAAGAATAGGTACACATGGTCGACGTAGATCCCTCAGAACACCAGTGTTTGTGTAAGAACTTGTGCATTTTAACCAGGTTAGTACTTATTCGTTATATATGTTTTTGTTTTAATTTTTCATACTGCATTCTTTATTTGCATAATTTAACTAGTCGTTATTAAAAGTAAGCTTTTAACGTTAATTTTTGAGTTAAAATAGTTATTTATGATATGAATGTTAGAAATATAAACATTTTTAACAAATACTTATATGGTGCAGTATTTTTTTATCTACAAACATAATTATTAAGTATCTACATTTCATTTTTCAAATACAGATTTTTACACGATGCCGAATTCATCCAAAGTAGGAAGGAGGTGATCGTTGTGTTGCTGATGGCTGTCTGAATCACTCACGACGTGAAAAGAATTTAAGTTTCTTTATATTTCCAAAATAAATACCTGTTTTTATATATTTTTATTTATTTATTGTACAGAGTTTAATCATTAATACAATACATATCGATGGAAAGACTTTCCAAATTTTCCTACGCAATTATTTAAAGTTTGACGTTTAATTGAATTTCCCGCGCTCACATGCCAAATTTCATCTCAAAATAAAATGACATTTTATACTTTTATCATATATAGCTATTTTTATATTTTTTATTTATTTATTGTACCAAGTTTAATTATTATTACAATACATATCAAGGGACAGACTTTCCTAACTTTTCTACGAAACTATTAAAAATTTGACGTTCATAAGATCAAAAGGGTCGACGCAGAATGCACCTACTGATTATAAGCGAGCGAAGCGGTCAATCGCTATACCGTGCTGGTATTTCTAACGTTCTACGTTCACGCCAGTGTTTCAGAATACCAATTTAACGCTAAAACGTGAACGTCACTATTGTTACTTAACGCCGAACGTTACTTAATGCTGGTTTCATAATCCCACTAATGGTTCGTGTTCAGTTGTGCTAGATGCTACTGCAAACGGTTCAAACTTAAACATAAGTCCTGGATCTAGTGACTTTAGTTCACTTCAAAGTTTTTGTGTGTGTTGACTTAAGTGTACGAGGTCTGGCTATTAAATATTGAATGACGAGACTGCGCGAGCAGAAGGTGTCCTGGAGGGGCAGGGGAGGAAACGAGTGCAGCGTTGGATAGCTGGAAGTGTACTATTCCGGTACGAAAACACGTTTAGGTTAGAAACGAACGTGTTTTTTTCTCGTGCCGATAACAATGTGTGACGAAAAACAGGAGCAACGGATCAATGATCAAACTCCGACTGAGTGATATAAGTTGTTGAAAGAGGCCTATGGTGAGAATTCTCTATCTCGTGCGCGTGTTTTCCAATGGTATAAACGGTTTTCTGAAGGCCGAAAGAGCACCGATAACCAACGTCCAGGTCGATCTGTCTCTGTTTCAACTCCGCAAACAGTGACCAAAATCAATGAAATTGTGCACGGAGATCGTCGTATGAGCATTCGGATGATTGCTGAGACTGTAAACGCCGATAAAGAAACTGCCAGAAAAATTTTACATGAAGAAAGTCTGCGAAGTTGGTCCCAAAAAATTTGATCCCTGACCAAAAGCTCGTCCGTCAACAGATCTGCTCAGATTTTCTTGAGAGGTTAGATGTGTGGCGGATCTAGTAGCTCGCCACGTTACTACCCCAACCAAAATATATTTTATTATTATTTATATTTTTTGTTCAGTTATATATTTTTTATATCAAATATACACGTGTCAATTTTGTCTTCAAATATATTTATTTTATATTCATGTGTACATCACTATACCTATATCATATGGTAGCGCAAATTTGCTACAGATGAAGAGCCTGAATTGATGAAAAACATCATCATTTGCGATGAAATTTGGATATTCCAATACGATGTTGAAACTAAGCGACAATCCATGCACTGGAAAACTACTGAATCGCCAAGAATGAAAAAAGCAAGGATGTTGAAATCAAAATTTAAAGCCATGCTAATCGTTTTTTTTTTCGACATCAACGGCATCGTGATGACTGAATGGGTTCCAGAGGGTCAAACTGTAAACCAAACTTACTATTTCAAAGTTTTGGCAACACTGCGAGAACGAGTTCGTAAGAAACGGCCGGAGTTGTGGAAAAACAAGTCGTGGATTTTGCACCAGGACAACGCATCTGCCCATAACGCGCTGTCTGTGAAGCGTTATTTAGCCGCTAGAGGCACTCCAGTGCTCGAACACGCGCCTTACTCGCCTGATTTAGCACCCTGTGACTTTTTTCTGTTCCCGAAGATCAAGTCTGCCTTACAAGGAACCCGGTTTGAGTCGATGGATAAGGTGAAGCAAAAGAAGACTTTTAACATTGCTTTGACCAATGGAAAAAACGAATGGAACGGTGTGTGGTAAGGGGAGGGGAGTACATTGAAGGGGAGTATTCGATTATAGAATAATTTTTAAAATAAAACTTTTTTATAAGCAGTCTCGTCATTTAATAGCTAGACCTCGTATTCCGAAATTGAACGGTAGTAGTGTGTGGGCCCACTCCTTGCAAGCCGCCCATATGGCCTTGATAACAATGGTAATAAATTATGTTAATTGCTTTATACACCTGCAGAAATTTTAGCGGGTCGGCATACATCAATTGATAAAAGGGTAATAAATTATGTTAATTGCTTTGTACACCTGCAGAAATTTTAGAGGCATCAGTGATTACTTTTAATGATAACTGAACCCTGTAGGGTTGGGAAAGAATAAATTATGTTAATTGAATTGCTTTTTTTATATCTATAGAAATTTTAAGGAATAGGTGATATTTAAAAATATGTGAATAGTTTTAGTGTTTAATAAATTATGTTAATTGCTTTGTACACCTGCAGAAATTGTAAGGGCATCGGTGATTTCCTTTAATGATATCTGAACCCGGTGAATTCCTTTAAAAACAAAATTTATTGACTGAATTTTAAAATATCTCCACAGATAGTTGTCCGTTCCTATATTCCCCCCAGGTAGTTCTTTCATACGATCCGCAGAGGGTAGGATTTTTTTTTTTTTTGTTGATTAATGATATCTCAACCTTGTAGGATCGATAAATAGAACCTCAGGACAGAAATAATAAATTGAATTTCTTTTAAAAATATTTATTGACTGTATTTTAAAATATCTCTAATTTTACTACCAAGAATCATTTCTAAAACCGGGGCGTGCATTTTGAAAATGATCTTGGGGGATAGTTACTGAAAATGAATAGATACTAAGAGTAATAAATGGAATTTCTTTTAAAAACAAAATTTATTGACTATGGGTGCACCCCCCAGCTCGACCCCTCGTTAGTGGCGCCACTCAATTAATAATGGGGTAATAAATTATGTTAATTGCTTTGAACACCTGCGTAATAATGATGTTAATTGCATTGTAAACCTACAGCAATTGTCGGTCAATGATTAAATCCACTAAGTTTGTTAATTATGAAATATATTTATAGTTGTAATTAAATGTACATTCACCAACAGAATAAAGTTGTAACTTAATTAAATAAATAAGTTGGTAGCGTACCTAGCTAACTTCGTATTGTTTGTAGCACATTTGTAGTGTAAAATAGAACCTAACGTATATTTTAGATTTCGTAAGTATTGTTTTAATAAATTAAAATTTCAGCAATAATATGTATTTATCTAAGCGAGCAAATTGAGTACTTTACCGCGCGTTGCTATGGGAGACGCGCCGTAAAGTGTTGTTTTGCTCGTTCCTTAGTAATCATTAACTTTACGATGACAAAATTTTAATTTTTAATATCTGTATAAAAACACTTTCATTGTCCTATTTTCTAACATACGCAATTAAATTACTAAAACATGATAGCTACAGGCTACGTTCATTTACATTATAATGACGTATTTCAGTTTAATATTATTTGTAGGTAATATATTACGCATCAGACAAAATACTTAATAAATATCTACAATAGAGTACCTACAATATTATATTTTGTTAAAACACGTTTAAGGTAATGTGTACGAAACATAAAAGAACAAAACGAAATTCAAAGTTTCACTAGTTTATTTATTCAACCCTCCGACTTCACGATTTTACAAAGACTGCCCAAATATTTTATGTTATTTACTTTTTATACCATACTACAATTTTACAATTATTTAACAACTTCCGTATTATATGACCTCAAACTAATTGCTTTCTTAATTTCAAGATAATTTAATAACATTATATAATACGTTAACACACACACACAATGATTATATGAATCCGTCTTCAACAATTTATTCTTATTTTACCTTCGTAAGATTACTAGTTCTCTTTACCGTATCTAACCATTTTAGCTTCCTAAAGCTATAATTCTATCTTCAAAAACATGTGCTTTGCTTTGTAGTGTTGCCAACTCTCTCGTTTTGGTGAAATAGCGAAATGTTGAATTAGGTATTAGGAAATAAATAATACACATTTAGATTCAGAAAGACAGTATTTATTTTTTAGAAATAATATTATTGATGAAAAATCTGTCAACATCTATATTTTATGTTTTTAGCGTAGAACACTTTTCTTATAAAGTCATAACCAAAGTTGTCGTGGTTATTTCAATGTTTTTAATTTGATGTTTGTTGCATTATTATCTAAAAGAAGTAGTGCAAAGGTCTAAATAATGTATTTATTACACGTATTTAAAATAGAACTATCTATGCTTATGTATAATTATAACCAAAAAATAAAATAACTTTTACAATTTTCATTTTATAAGACAATCTAATAACAAGTAGAAATTGCAAGGGAATGATTGCTATTTTACTGACATGGTTTTTAATAATTTTTAACTAAAATGAATGCATTGTCAAACAAATGATTAATTTTCAAAAACGTTTTTTTTTTGTTTGAGAGTTGGCATTACGGCACGAATTTCGAGCTGTGAACGGTCAAATTAATGTCTTCAAATTTCAGTGCTACAAATTTCGCCGAATTTCGGCTGTGAATACGGCTTGAATTATTAGGCCCATTTGCTTTGAGCAATATTGCGTAGAGGGCAGCACTGCATGATTCATTTTAACTACCGGTATTGGCGAAAAAAATCAAAGTGGGTGACGTCTGGTGGCAGATTTGTGAACTAGAGGAATAAGGAAACGTTGATAGCATAATATACCATAAACATAAAAGCCGTACGGCAGACTAAGGTGCAGACATATATCTCTGTCCTTCAGCTAAAACAAATTTCAATGCGCAAGCGCTACATAAGTTCTTTGTATTGGTCAAGAATCTTTAGGGAAAGGGGATTTCTTGTTTACTTCGCGCGGTAAATACATTCCCCTTAATACAATTATTCAGATAACGGATTTTCTTAATCTTTTGCAGGTGTTCAACACTTTGCTTCTCCTATTGTGTAAATATATTCTTTGAACAGGTATTTAATTTTCTATTTTTCTAATTTTTTGCACGAGTTCGCAATTTTGTTTCTGTTATTTTAAAATTACAATCATAAATATATTTTATTTATGTATTTTGCATTTAGAATACTTCGTTTAATAACAGTATTTAAAAAAATACTATAATCAAATTTTAATAAATCATGTGGTATAAAAATTCGTAAGTAACCGTACATGTTATGTAAATTTCAAATATTCAAACAGCCGCTGCACTGGATTATGCGCACGCGCTTTCAATTTTTGTTTTAACAGGCAGACAAGGATAGAGATACAGTGCTTGTGACACATTCCACTTATTGGAAAGATAGGAGTTCAGCGGTATATAAGTTTATAGGTATATTGATAGCATACATTGAAACGTATGCAATTTTAAACAGGATTAATTTATATTTGTTGTAAAAGAAAGTGACATATATAGTGTCTATTACATTTTCAGCATAGGCGTAACTAGAGGGGGGCCAGGGGGGGCCCGGCCCTCCCCAGAATGGCCATGCCCCCCCCTAGGAAAAATACATATTAGTGTAAATATTTTTTATTATAATTTTCTGAATGGTGTGGTGTAAATTGATTAATCGTCAGGAATTTAAGTGAGTACCTTAGTCATTTTTCGATTTGAAAAATTCTGATTAAGCAATAATTATTCGACAAATTATTTTTTAAACAATAAAATAAGCGTTTTTTTACATCCTAACCACATTATTCTTAAATTCAATGTATTTAATCACTAGTTAAAGTAACCAGCGATGCCTGGGAGTTTTCACGTAGAAAATTTTAATACAATCCACATCATAGGTATATTTAAATATTCGGGAGAGTTCGAAAAGTTTCTTACATGTTACAAAATAATCTAAAATGTACATAAAAGTTTAAGAAGGTTTATGATAAAGTTCAAGAGAGTTCTAGAATGTTTCAGAAAGTTCAGAATTTCAAAAGAGTTCTGAACTTTTCCATAAAATTCCAGAACGTTTTAGAATTTCCTTTTCCATAAAGTTCTTTAACGTTCTAGAATTTTCTGAAAGTTCCAGAAGGTTCTATCTGTTTGTGTCGCTATTTAAAACTAAACTGAGCTCAGCCGGCCTTTACATACTTATTTAAAATTGCCAAAAATTTATAGAATATTCTAGAATTTTCAGAAATATTCTATAACAGTGATTTTCAAAACACATTTTTTAATGCTTACATACGACAAAATGGGATTTTCTATTTACTTTGCATTTTGAAATCAAAGGGCCTGGCCCCCCCTAGAAAAATATTCTAGTTACGCCCATGATTTTCAGGTTTAAATAATGATCAGTAAATGCCATAGATTCTGCTCAGTGGCACAATGCAGTAATTGCAAGTCAAAAAGTGTAAGTTTACACTATATCCCAAGTGACAAAATATGAAAAAAAAAAAACAATTAGACTTAGGTAAATCCCCACTATTATTATCTGTAATCACTTAGTATTTAAGCAGGCAATTTTACTTTGTACTTTAGTTCACCTGATGATGATCGAAAGATCGAAACGACCATTGTGAAAATTAATAAATATTTTTGTGAAACTTACCAAGTGTGTTTTATTCAAACTTAATTGTTAAATATGTTTCACCAAGAGCCAACCACAAATTCTATCCAATATATGACAAAATATGATCTTGAAATTTTCTTCCCATATAGCTTTGACATCTCTAATCGGTTCTATTTTTCTTTTTTAAAACAGGATGGCTAAATTCTTCTAATTTTATAGTTAAACTATGCTGTTTATCATTCTTTTTAACAAGTTTTCTCCTTACTTATTCCAAATCGGTACAACTTAATTATTCTATTTCTTCTGCTTTGTAATACACAAACCCATAAACAAATAAATAAATAACATAATAATAATGATAACTTTTGTTGTAAAACAATAAATATAGTTTTGATTTTTACTAACCTGTTTATATGCAACAAAACTGTAGCAATATGTTTACATTTGCCTCCCAATCCTGCTCTACAACTAAATTTTGCTGTCCAGTAATTTATATTATCATTTAATAAAATTTCAATCGTATGAGGATCTCCACTCAAATGACTGATTTATAAACAAGAACCCAGTATTGTACCTGATCCATCATCTTTTATTCCACAAAGCAATACATGTCCTACCTTAAAAACTGCTTGGCCTTCCTTTATAGGACGTGCAGAAGCATTGTGTTCAAAAATATCACCTAACGTTATGTTAATTTTTTCCATATTAAATACTTTGCACTTTGAAATGCATATTGCCAGCAATAAGGAATGAGAGAACTCTCCTTATTCCACCGCCATCTTGCTACCGTCCGGCCTGCCACCTATAGTTCAGTTTTTTCGCCAATAAGAAACTAAGGTAACGCCATTCGCTATGTTTCCTGTGCTACAAACGCGGTCCAGACGGAATACACTTAGTTCTCCATTATCCCGCTGTGGCGCTACATGTCTTGGATGACAAAAAAGTATGGAAAAGATAGAAAAAATAACATATTTTATGCAATATTTCTAAAACTATAAAAACTATGCATAAATATAATACGTAATAAAATTTATTTATATAAAACTATTTTATAAAAATAAATTAATTCATATTATAGCAAGAAAACATTAAATAATAATATTTTCAGCAATTTAATGTAAAAAAGGAAGGTGATTCAAGTAAATATGATAGGAAAAGATTACGGTAAAAGAACAATGTTCTTACACCGTGGGCAAGAAATAAAATAAATTATACAAAACTTATAATATTCATTACAAAATTGACATTAATTTTTTGTAAAAACGAAAGCCAAAACAATATCTTGACGTCATATTTGAATACGTTCCTATCTTCACTGCAAAACTGTTGAGTAGTAATGTAAGTACAAAGTGTACGTTTTATTATTTTTTTTTATTGGAGGACTGTAGATTTTTTTTGTGTTTCGAGCGCAAATGGACGTTGTCGATTTCGAGAGAATGCCGAACTCCTGCGTCGCCCGGCAACAACCTTTCAATCGACAATGTCCGAGGCCATACGAGAATACAGGCCCGAATGTTTATCCCTGCTCAATGCGTCACGCCTAGCTAAGAGGCCCGAGCGCTAGTCTAGCCTTCTACAAACAGTCGACTTATACCAGTCAGCGGGAGCGGACGCACGACACAACGCGGGACGGAAATGTCAAATTTCTATTATTTCTCGTTGTAGGAAACTATAAAAATGGTTTTCAACTTGGAATTTAATTTAAATATTGACAGTGATAAAATTATTGATTTTCATGACCTCGCAAATTATGAAACAAAGTTAAAATGTGTAAATGATTTCATATTTAAAAAGGTAGATAACCATTTAACAATATTTAAGATAAAATTGTCTAACAATATTCCCCAAATATATACATATATATATATATATATATATATATATATATATATATATATATATATATATATATATATATATATATATATATATCTAAATCTAACAATAACGGAAAATCTGAAATGTAGTGTTTATTAAAATATTAAAATAAATAATACGACTCGTATACAAAATAGCACCTAAATGTCTTTCATTCATCATTTTTAATTTCATTCTTATCATTTTCATATTATGTTCTGTGTTGTATAATTTTCATTCGTTTTTTTTTTCTATCTTGTACAATTGGAACAAAAATAAATAATTTAAAGTGAAATATGAGTCTATTCGTATATATATATATATATATATATATATATATATATATATATATATATATATATATATATATATATATATAGGCCATTTCTAACTTATTTCTTATTTAATTTGTTTAGTTATGAATATAAAATAGATAACACATAATATTTAAATAGTTATTTAGGAGTTGTATATCTTTATAAATTACATTCTCCAATCCTATTTATTTAAAATTCCGTACATTTCATATGCTTACAATGTAAGCGTTCGAGGCGTGGCGTGACAGCAAGAGGCTCGCTGTGACGTTACGAACTAAGTATTCAGGCCTGTATTCTCGTATGGCCTCGCAATGTCCAATTTTGCGCTCTTAATACACAAATAGCTATTGTAGTGTTGTATTATTATGTAAATAATTATAAACTGTGCACAGTTCATGTGAATGTTATTGTACGAATCTGGAGACGAAGGATCTGTCTAAGTGCTACATATAGCTTTGCATAAGAAATTTACTTTTATGATATTTCTAGGCCTTTAAAGTTGAGCAAAAATTTCCTTGGTAAGAAATACACGGGGATTGAAAATATGTTCGCAGTGTTATGAACTGAGTTTGAATTTCGCGCCTAAGTTTGACCTTACACTTTTCTGTTATATTGTTGGATTTAGGCGGTAAACTAATATCAGACTACAGGCGATAATCCGCCACTGTATATTATATGACTTCCACTCAAGAAATTTCATGTGAAATTATACTTAAATATTATATTTATTCATAGATATTTATACCTGTGTATATAATTGTAAGTGCAAATTTGCAGTTAAAATGGAGTTATGTTGAGATCTCAGTAATGCATTTGTAACAAAATTATGTTAAATTAGTTACTCAGATAGTGACATACATAAAAAATGCTTATTTTACTTTGTCCTTACCTTAAATTTAAGGCAATTCAATCACAACACAATTAAATAATAACGTTGAATTTATCAAACAAGTATTTTATAAACCACACACAAGAATCCAACTGCACTACCCCCGCTGCGAATATGCGTGGAACTAAGTGTATTATGTTTGACCGCGAAATACAGCTACTGGCGTTACCTTAGCTTCTTATACCGTGGTAGACAGTAAAATTCATAAACCCGAAGGTCAAACAAATTTGTTAAATTCAGATAATATTAGCTCAAAAAAGACCACTGCAAAATGATGGGAGGTAAAATATAAATAAAAAAATCTGATGTGGCCAGCACATTACCTTCCGTCAGTTCTATGTATTTTGCATTAATGTTATACAGAAAGTTCCTTGCAAAAGATTATATTTCATGTACATTACCTTAGGCAATTGTATGTATTTTATACAAATTCCAAACAGAAAGTTTCTAGCAAAATGTCCTATATTTCCAGTAAAATTATAACCAATACATACTGTCAACTTTGACAAGGATGTTTTTCCAATGTATTTTTGATACGTATCCATGGTTACAATGTGTAGTTAAACACATAATCAGCTAACAACGTTTTATGCAACTGGCTCTAAATGTGAACAAATAATATTTAACATCGTTTTTTCAAGAAAAACTGTTAATATCTTGAAATGAGGGTACTTCCGGTTGACCAATTATAACCAAAATCTAATCAGCTCTTCACATGGATGTAACGAAGAGGAATACAAAAGAATTATAATTTTTGGAATTAGAAAATTTTGGCACACACAGACACACACACACACACACACACACACACACACAAACATATATATATATATATATATATATATATATATATATATATATATATATATATAGATATCATCGTAAAAATAGTAAAATCGTATTCTAGAGACCCTAAAACGTGCTTATTCATCAAAAACTCACCACCGAATTTTTTGACCAAAGACAATACCTTCCTTACCTAAGGTGAGGGAAGGTAAAAAATTAAATATGATATATTAGCCAACTATGCTATAACTCGAAACAGCTGTTATATTAAGAAAATTCTGATTGGAAGGTGTCAGTGTCAAATGCAATTGACAATATATTTGTGTTATAATTTTACCGGAAATATAGGATCTTTTGGTAGAAACATTCTGTATGGAATTTGTATAAAATACATACAACTGCCTAAGGTAATGTACAAGAAATAGGATCTTTTACAACGAACTTCCTGTATGACATTTATGCAAAATACATAGAACTGACGGAAGGTAATGTACTGGCCACATCAGACTTTTTAATAATTTATTTTACAATAAAATAGAACAATTATAAAAATATAAGGCGGCCGTTCTAACCATTTCAGCTACTTAATACGTTTCCATGATTATTATACTTATGCCCAATTTTATAAACATCGAATAAACTGCTGGGAGGATAAAACATTACTAGACGGTATCCTTTAAAACCACTACTGACGATAATGTTAATCTCCAATTGAAGATGATCTATTCCAAGCATTGTGCCGCAGAATGTTTTAATAATATTGTATTCTGCATGTTTCTGACACGAAATAAATCCAAAAGTCAGAATAGAAAATAAAGTGTGTCATAAAGTGCCAGGTGTCAACTAACATGGAAAAGAGAACGGGGAAAAAATTACACAGAAATAGACAAAACAAATATATTGGATATAAATAAATAAATGTAAAAATAATGCAAGAGATGAATTTTATAATGAATTTAATTTAATTAATGTTGATGTGTCAAATTTATTCTACAGAATAAAATTTACTTCCTCGAAAATCGATGGAGTGATTTATTCTCTAGATTTACTTAGCTAGTATTTTTATTCTTGCTTTATAAAACGAAAATCTTTGGAATAAACTATTTTACTTTAAGAGTAAATTTTACTTTGCTAGTAATTTACTTATCCATCTTTTATAAAACTGGGCATTAATAAATTAAAAGTGATACTGATAACTGTCAAATTGCATTAAACTTTTGCAAATATTTCAATAATAAGCCATAAGGAGTATTTAGATACTCTTTAGTCTTGCAGGACAGATGATATTTGAAAAAAAAAACTGTTTGCCATGTTAAACGCGTATGTCACAGTTTTCAGTGTTCACACTGTATATTGCATTATATTACACTATAAATACAACTTTACAATTTATAATTAACAACTTATAATTCACAATGATAAAGCACTTTAATGGTGCATGTCGTTTTACAAAAACTGTCATAAATGTTAAAAGAAGTTACAATACCATACACATCAAGTGGAATTATTTTTTCGACTATGAGTGTTCATATGACTTGAGAGATGATGTTTTTGTCTAAACGATTTATCACAAACTGAACAGTTATGTTCCTTACACCCACTATGAATTTTCATATGTTTGCCTAAATTATTACTGCGTGTAAATAGTTTATTGCATATTGTGCATTTATAATTTTTTATCCCACTATGACTTGTCATATGATCTTTTAAATGACAACGTAGTATAAATGATTTATTACATGTAGAACACTTATATGCTCTGGTTTCATTGTGACTTTTCTTATGATTGTTTAAAGTACTACTTTGTGTAAATACTTTATTGCATATTTCACACTTATATTCTTTTATATCTCTATGAATTTTCATATGTTGCGATATATTACTTCTATGTGTAAATTGTTTATTGCATATTGTACACTTGTAATCTCTTATTCCACTATGTATTTTCATATGGTCTTTTAAATGACGCTTTAGTAAAAATATTTTTTTACATAAAGTACATTCATATTCCTTAATTCCTGTGTGAATTTTTATATGAACTTGCAAATCATGCTTTTTTCTAAAATATTTATTACAGATATGGCAGAGGAAATCTTTTTTTTCACTATGTATACACATATGCATTTTCAAGCGGTAATTATTTATAAAACTCTTATTACATATTGTACAACAAAATCTGTTTGTATTCATAATTTTAGTTTTCTGAATATCGTTATTTATCGTAATTGAATTGTCGCCGTATATTTCGTCAATTTGCTCATCATTGTCAGTCATGCATTCTTCTTTCTTTATACTTTGCAAAACATTTTCATATAATTGTCGATCCCAGGGTATTTCTTCCAATGGTTCTTCTTTGATATGCACTTCTTCAAATTTTTGATAATTTGTTATTGTTGTATGTGCCCCGGTCTCGTTTCTGCTCTCCATAACTGATTCTTGATCAATGAATTAACTAGTGAAAGTTCGTTGCAAAAATGGAACTGATGCACACAAGAATTCTTCACAAATTGGCAGTTTATTATCTGAAACAAAACTTTTTTTCTTATGAGACATATATACCGGGTGTCTACTTTTTACCTTCCGTCACCTTTAGGTAAGGAAGGTATTGTCTCTGGTCAAAAAATTCGGTGGTGAGTTTTTGATGAATAAGCACGTTTTAGGGTCCCTACAATACGATTTTACTACTTTTACGATGATGTGTGTGTGTGTGTGTGTGTGTGTGTGTGTGTGTGTGTGTGTGTGTGTGTGTGTGTGTGTGTGTGTGTGTTCTCGTTTTGGTATCCAAGTGACGACCTCATATGGATACACAAGCACCAAGTGACGACCAAGTTTCAAAACAGCGACCCAGATGCCGGTCGCCGTTTTGCATGCTGTTATTTACGATTTAAATTAAAATTGCAGCATACCCGTAAAGCAATTACAGTTTTAATTGTAAGCATATTGACTGCTAAGTACGTTTTAATACGAATATCAATGGTATTTTATGAACTTCACGTTTTTAACTATAATTTAAAATTATCTGGTGTGTATTTGCAATTCTATCTATTTGGCGACTAGTGTGTATACTTAAAGTGCAGACGTTGCACCAAAAGGTGGCTACGGCAAAATGTGTTTACACACTTAAAATCTAGCCCTCTTGCGTAGTATTGCAAAACAATGTCGGTAATAATGTATTGCATTTAAATGGTTCTAAAAGAGTTTAATTAATCAGTAAATACAAATATGAACAATAAAACATAAACCATGCGGTAAATGCTTATTCTCAAGAATTTGATGTTAAGATAAATTGAATTGCTTATATTTTGAATTTTAATTAATTATGAATTGTTTAAAACATTAACTGTAACAAAGCACTTGACCTAAATTTATATTGATAAAGAATGAAGTAAAAATGTAATTACACTAGGGAATTTTCAGGATAGTTGTATGTTTAGAAAATGGCGGTTCTCATTTTGAACAGTTGCTGTAATTTTGCGTTAATTAGCTATCCATTGATGAATAAATTTTCTTTTATCATTTTTTCCAATTCCTTTGATATCTCTGAAACAAAGAGGAATTCACGTATATGTCATATAACATTTTTTTATCGTAATGACCCCCAGAATATATGGTATAAGTTTGTCGGTCGAGTCGCGGAACGTCGTGTATATACATATATAGATATTGTACAAAAATTTAAGAGCTTAATCAACATAGAACTGATCCTCAACTGTTTTCGAGAAAAGCGAAAAAAACTGATAATGATTGTGATAGAACAAAATTTTGTCTATGTCAATAAATGGACTATAAAAAACAATAAAATTTTATATGAAACGTTTTTCTCAATTTCTAATAGTTACGAAGTTATTTGAAAATTAAATATTGGCCAAGGTAGCCACAACATTTAACATACTACAATTATTTGATTTAAAAAAAAAACAAAAGCACATCTAAGATGACATTTGAAGGTTAACAAAAAATCCCATTTAATTCGTAAGTAAGTCGTAACTCTTATAGTTTTCGAGATAACAGACGTAAACCCCGTAAAAATTAATTTTCACTGCCTTAAATCTCGGAACTATGAAAGATCGGACCCATGTTGATTAAGCTTTTTTATTCATTTTGGTCAGTACTATATGCCCTTAATTTTTTTACAGTATTCTTGAAACATCCTGTATATTTATTATATTAGCTACTAACTCAAAAGATCTACATATAGGTGATCATATTTTTGTACATTCGTTATAAAAAGATATTTTTTTTGTTAAAATACGTTCGTAAAATTTGCCGTAATGTTATAGGCTGTGTCAAGATATATGCACATTCCATTACTTGTGAAGTAGCGGTTGTCGGGGGTTTAACCAGGTTGGGATTAGGTAAATTTTAAAAGGATAATTATTTTCAAAGATATATTTTTTCGAAATATGATTATAATTTACCACTGATTAATATTAACTGTTTAACGCTATTTTCAAAGAAAATTCACTGAGGTTAGGATTAGGTAAATTTTAAAAGGATGATTATTTTCAAAGAAATCTATTTTCCAAATATGAGTATAATTTACCACTGATTAATATTAACTGTTTAAAGCTCTTTTCAAAGAAAATTCACTAATGAGGTTTGGATTAGGTAAATTTTACATTTGACTAATGATGAATTTAGTATAGATGGCTACCCGTTTTTGTATAAGTAGCGTAAACACGTATTTTGTATTATTACTTCTTCAAGTGTTTAGTAGTAATAACAGCATAAAATTAGTGATAAAATGTGTGAGAACGAAGTATCTCAGACTTCAAGAGAGCGAATTCATTTATCAGAAGACGCAAAGCAAATTATTTTAAATGTTTTTAATACATTGAAAAGTGAAGGTGAAAATAATGGGCTTATTCAATGAACAGCAGATTTAACAAAAGTTAATTATTATACCGTTCGACGAATTGTTTCATGTGGCTTTCAACCAAGAAAAAAACGACGTGACTCCGGACAGTTAAAAAGTGTCAGTGATTTTGAATGTGATATCATCCGCAGGAAAATTTATTCGATGTACGCAGAAAATATTCTGCCAACTGTTAGAATGTTACATCAGCGATTAATAGATGACAAACGCGAAATAGATATTTCTGTAAGTTCCTTACACAGAGTGCTTCACAAAATTGGTTGACTTAATGAAAATTAATATTTGATTACTTCAAAAAATAAAAAATAAATAAATACGTCCCAGTACTCTTTGCCTCTCTAAATGTATTTAAACTGCCTCCCGCTGGGAAGGGCGCAGGTACAAATGTGCATATATCTTGACACAGCCTATACATTTTTCTCTCTTTTAGCATTAAAAAAGTATTATTGCTATAGTTATGGTAAAAATTCCATATTTTCTATTAATGGAATAAAAATATTGCAATTACACATTTCTAAATAATTGCCATTAAGATAATAAATAAATCAATTGATGTGCCTAGAATATATCAAACAAATATGTTCATGTTTTTAAAATAGTAGTACATATTTATTATAAAATAAGTATTTAAGTCATATTTGCTACTAAGGAGAAATAGTTGCAGACATCACATTAGTGCTTAAATAATTATATGGAGGCAAATTTTTAAGTGATAATATTGTATGGCCCGCGAATTATATTATAATAATCCAATAGGCCCTTGGCAGAAAAAAAGTTTTCCCATTCCTGGTTTAGAAGCTAGGCGCGAGTCATGCAGACTTGCGAGCCACGCGCCTTGGGACCCCGGGTTAAGCTTAAATGCCTGACTGCTCCAATTCTAAGAATTATGTAGTTACGTAGACGGAGAGAAAGTATAGTCTATTCTAAAAACATTTATTCTAGGTTTTATAAACAAAATTTAATCTCGGATTTCAAAATCCGGGGTTTTGTATATATGATACGCCCAAACATCGAAAACACTCAGTGACCGAAAATGGATAATGCTAAAAATACCCACGACGCGTTTTTAAATTATTCAGAACGTTCACTGTCTACCAATTATGAATTGTCAGTTAGGTAATGTTGTTAGTTTTTTTTTTATTAAGAAAAACTAACAATAACAATACCTAAACACGATCACAATGCAAAATATGATCAGGTATCGGTATTTGCTTGTCCGCAACATGTTGTGGCTGTTTTTTTCACTCACTGAGCGTTTTCGATGTTTGAGCGTAACGTATATAATAATATATACAAAATCTTGGATTATAATTATAATCCAGAAAATATTTAATTCGCTTTTATAAAACCGGGCGTCAACAAACGGTATTGATGCTATTAAATTTTATTTCAGGATCAAGTTTATATGTAGATCTTCAACTATTGATTATAATAATAAAATATTATTGAAATATCTTATAAAAATTGCGTATATTCTGAACAGTTATATTGTAGGTATTCTCTGGAAATAAAACACTTTAATTGTAGTTATTGAAGTAGTATTTACGGTACGGGGTGGGTCCAGCGGGTCCCTCCCCCTCCCAGAATACTATTTCAAAATATGTAACTGGTTATTTTAAACACTCTTTGTACTTTAACGACATCGTATTTACTATTCGATTACCCTATGTCTTACCAATCTACTCGTATATTTACTGAACTGAAGACTTATTTATTAAATAGGAATTACTGGACTATTTTAAGTATTCCATTGTCGAATCGAAATATATCGAATGAGTCTTTTACTGTTATGTCCTCTAGAGATTGCGGTAGTGTTTAAAACTAGTAATGATTATTATTTATTAGTAGTATGATATTGAATTTTGTTGTTTTTTAAGAATAGTAATTTTTCGCGATTATCCAGAAAATGAGCTGATCTGATCACTTTTTAGACCAGAAAATTCTTCTTTACTAAGCTATTTCGGAATATTATAAGCGGTTGGAAAGTAACCTTCCGATCCATATATGAATGTTTCCATAGCGATCAATTTCAGGTCTTGTTACGTAAATTACTATTTTATTGCGAGAAACTAAGAAATAAATAAACAACTGATCGCCATGTAAACACAAGTTTCCGATCCCTTATACATTATTTTTCGACAATGCTCAGTAAAGAAGGATTTTCCGATAAAAAAGTGATCAGAAACAGCTCATTTTCTGGACAATCGTGAAAAATATATAGGTATTTTGAGTTATGATAAAATCTTTTAGTAGTTTTTTTCTTTGGATAACGACAGACCCCCCCCGGAAAAAATCGTAAATACGCCATTGGAGCCATGCAGTTATTGTTAATAATCAATACTAATTTCCATACATTTTGTGTGCCTGTACAGTTAGTTTTATACAATTTAAACAAATACATGCTGCTAATAGTCTCTTTTGTTACGTAAATAACAAATTTTTCCGTTTGTATATAAAATTGTATGCCTCGGGCTACGCCCTCAGAATTCTATCTTCGATCTCGACAAATAATAACAAACAATACTCTCTTGATATATAAACTACCATTAGTATTGTTAACAACTTTATTATCCCACACAATATATTTGACGTTCTTTGCAAATAATATGCAATATTTAAAAATATATATTTGCATATACAGGGTGTAGTGATACTTTGGAATAAAAATGGAAGGGCATATAGTGCTGACCAAAATAAGTAAAAAAAGGCTTAATCAACATGGGTCCGATCTTCAAATGTTTTCGAGAAAGAGGCCATTTACTATTGGAATCGAAGAAAATTGACAAAGATAGTAATTGAACAAAATTTTGTCTGTCAGTAAATAGACTATAAAAAAACAATAAAATTTTATATGAAGCATTTTTGTCAATTTCTAATAGTAACGAAGTTATTTGTAAATAAAATATTGGTCAAGGTTGCCACATTTAACTTTTAAAAAAAACACGTCTAGGTTCACCTTTGAAATGTAAACAAAAAGCCTTATTTAATCTTATAGTTTTCGAGATAGCACAGGTAAACTCCGTAAAAATTCATTTTTCACTGCCTATTCTCGGAAACTATTAAAAATCGGACTCATGTCCCTAGTCAATTGAGAGTCGTCGAAATAAGTGTAAAAAGCCCTCGTCATGATTGTAATAAATGGCTGTAAAGAAATTTTTTAATTTAATATTAAATTTTAATCATGAGCGAGCATAATTTTTAATTATTAAATAAAAGGCAAAAAATAATAAAATAGTGTACAGATTGAGTAGTACAGCACCACAATTTGGCAACGTCGCATTTGCAGCCCCCCTCATTTAACCTTGAAATGAATTCTTCCTTGGCACTACTTTATGCCTGCGTTTGGAGTATAATTTTGATAGCATTGAAATTGGAAGAAACTATAGAGACCGTCAATGTAAATGATTTATATACGGAAATATATATTTCAAAATTTGACATATGTCAATCGGTAAATGTAAAATGCATAGATCTATGGGATCTATGAATAATTAGAATGTTCTAAATCATAAATATCAATCCACATATCTTTAGATATAAATAATATTATAGCCGAATATTAAATCCCAAAAAGCTACACTTTTCTTAATATAGAAAATCTTCATATATTAATCTCGAGATACAGGTTAAAAATATAAAATCGTGTGTTTTAAAATTTCCAGGCTCTTGCATGTTTTTGACTATCATATACTGATTTCAGCCTTAATATATTTTTTTATGTCCATACCATCTATTAATTAAAACACCAGTGAAATTAAAACATTTTCAATCGCTAATTTTCAAAATAAAGTCTAGCTTACATTATAAGGACCATATATTTTATATAAGTTTATATAGGCGCGCGCTCCTCGACAAAAATGTAATTTCAATAAAAACATTAAATTATTTACGGATATCGTAAATTACAGATAAACAACATTAGGGTTTAAAATGAGTTCGTATTTAGCTGGCAAAAAATGTATGTGTATGCCAAAAAAGCAAATGTTTTCATTAGTATTCTTAAAAAGAATATATGTATATTGCCATTGTTTAAACTATTTAGTTTCCACAAACATGTGAAAATATTCAAAGGTTATCATCATCTAGGTGTCGTGTCTGGAACAGACGTTGACTAACAGATCTCTCCACTCTTTTCTCTTCAAAGGTTATATAATAGTAATTTTTTTTATTTAGGTAATACACCGGGGTCCGACACATGAAAATTCTAAGGTCCCGGTTGGGACCTTGAATTCCTTTACAGTAAAGAGAATTTTTTTAAACAAATTGATTGATTAGTTTTCATAAAATATTGAAGCCAAAACCAGTGTGCAGAGCCCGATTATGACTGAAAAAATAGTGAAAATTATGCAACGTTGTGTAGTACGCGACATCGGATTTTGAAATAAAACACAGTTATTTATGGGTATGGTCACTCTAAGCATATTTATAAACATTATTCCAATTTTGTACTTCTTTTAGGAACCAAATGTTATACGTTTTAAGTGAATTAAATACACAGCTTTCTTATCGGATTTTAAAATAAAATTAAATTATTTAAAGATATGGTAACTCTAGGTTTGTTTATAAACATTATTCCAGTTTTGAACATCTTTTAAGGATCAATTGATATAGATTCTAAGTGAATTAAATACACAGCTTCCTTAAAATAGTGAAAATTATTCAACACTGCGTAGTATGTGACATTGGATTTTAAAGTAAAACCACAAAACTCAATTATTTAAGGATAATGCTGAGCTTTAATTTTATATTCTTGTAAAATTTTAATACGGGCAATTGTTTTCGAGAAAATGACCAAATACCTAAAAATGCCAACATATTTACCATAGCTTGAGTTTGTATAGTTTATATATGAAATGATACACAATATTTCTCAAATAAAATTACTTTCAGTATTTTTGACTGATTTTTATTTAAAGGACAATGTATAATTAAATTAAAATCTTTATAGTTCAGCTACATTCCCATAGTACGATATTATTATATTTTTTTTAAATATTGCCGTTTCGATTTCTGTGTAATTTCTTTCATGTAGAAAAATCATAGCGATTCTAAAATATACCTTTTAATTGAATGAGAGAGTTCTACAATATATTTACCAGGGATTTGTTAATTACTGGATGGAGTAAGTTTATATCGAAACATGTATTCACAGAAACTAACGTAATGTTAAGCTGAAAACAAACATCACCATTTAATTAATAATATAATATTATATTATTTATTACATGACCTTACGTAAAATGTGATTCACGAGTTCTGAATAATATTAAGGAATTTTAATATGATGATTTTTTGTTTTTAATCTACAAATACTTCATTTCTATGTATTTTATTAAACTATATAAAAAAATTTAAACAAATTCTGTGGCCTGTTCTATAAATATAGCATATATAAAAAGAATTGGCGTATGAGACAATGACACGCGCATATGAATCTGCTGCCGGCAACCGATGCATTAACTCCCGGTATATGAAAATTTCATCTTCGGCAGATATTTTGACTATAGCTGGATGCTTATTGTTAATGTTTAAAACCGACTTCTACGGATTTTGTTAATCTATATGTAAATATTTAAACAAATTCTGTGCTCAGTTCTGTAATTATAGCATATATAAAAAGAATTCGCGTTCGCGTATTACAAGAATATTAGAAAATAACTTAATTGTTTATAATTATTATAGCTGAATGGTTAGTGTTAATGTTTAAAACCGATTTCTACGGATTTTATTAAACTATATGTAAATTTTTAAACAAATTCTGTGGCCAGTTCTGTAAATATAGCATAAGTATATAAAAAGAATTTGCGTTCGCGTATAATATGAATGTTAGAATATAACTCAATTGTTTATAGTTATTATAGCTGGGTGTGTATTGTTAATGTTTAAAACCGATTTCTACGGATTTTGTTAAACTATATGTAAATTTGTAAACAAATTCTGTGGCCAGTTCTGTAAATATAGTAAATATATAGCATATATAAAAGAATTCGCGTTCGCGTATAATAAGAATGTTAGAATATAACTCAATTGTTTATGGTTATTACAGCTGGGTGTTTATTGTTAATGTTTAAAACCGATTTCTACGGATTTTGTTAAATTATATGTAAATTTTTAAACAAATACTGTGGCCAGTTCTGTAAATATATAGCATATATAAAAGAATTCGCGTTCGCGTATAATAAGAATGTTAGAATATAACTCAATTGTTTATAGTTATTATAGCTGGGTGGTTATTGTTAATGTTTAAAACCGATTTCTACGGATTTTGTTAAACTATATGTACATTTTTAAAAAAATTCTGTGGCCAGTTCTGTAAATATATAGCATATATAAAAGAATTCGCGTTCGCGTATAATAAGAATGTTAGAATATAACTCAATTGTTTATAGTTATTATAGCTGGGTGTTTATTGTTAATGTAAAAACCGATTTCTACGGATTTTGTTAAACTATATGTAAATTTTTGAACAAATTCTGTCGCCAATTCTGTAAATATATGGCATGTATAAAAGAATTCGCGTTCGCGTATAATAAGAATATTAGAAAATAACTTAATTGTTTATAATTATTATAGCTGAATGGTTAGTGTTAATGTTTAAAACCGATTTCTACTGATTTTGTTAAACTATGTGTAAATTTTTAAACAAATTCTGTGGCCAGTTCTGTAAATATAGCATAAGTATATAAAAAGAATTTGCGTTCGCGTATAATATGAATGTTAGAATATAACTCAATTGTTTATAGTTATTATACCTGGGTGTTTATTGTTAGTGTTTAAAACCGATTTCTACGGATTTTGTTAAATTATATGTAAATTTTTAAACAAATACTGTGGCCACTTCTGTAAATATAGCATATATAAAAAGAATTCGCGTTCGCGTATAATAAGAATGCTAGATTATAACTCAATTGTTTATAGTTATTATAGCTGGGTTTTTATTGTTAATGTTTAAAACCGATTTCTGCGGATTTTGTTAAACTATATGTAAATTTGTAAACAAATTCTGTGGCCAATTCTGTAAATGTATAGCATGTATAAAAGAATTCGCGTTCACGTATTATAAGAATATTAGAAAATAACTTAATTGTTTATAATTATTATAGCTGAATGGTTAGTGTTAATGTTTAAAACCGATTTCTACGGATTTTATTAAACTATATGTAAATTTTTAAACAAATTCTGTGGCCAGTTCTGTAAATATAGCATATATAATAAGAATTCGCGTTCGCGTATGATATGAATGTTAGAATATAACTCAATTGTTTATAGTTATTATAGCTGGGTGTTTATTGTTAATGTTTAAAACCGATTTCTACGGATTTTGTTAAACTATATGTAAATTTGTAAACAAATTCTGTGGCCAATTCTGTAAATATATAGCATGTATAAAAGAATTCGCGTTCGCGTATAATAAGAATATTAGAAAATAACTTAATTGTTTATAATTATTATAGCTGAATGGTTGGTGTTAATGTTTAAAACCGATTTCTATGGATTTTTTTAAACTATGTGTAAATTTTTAAACAAATTCTGTGGCCAGTTCTGTAAATATAGCATATATAAAAGAATTCGCGTTCGCGTATAATAAGTCTGTTAGAATATAACTCAATTGTTTATAGTTATTATAGATGGGTGTTTATTGTTAATGTTTAAAACCGATTTCTACGGATTTTGTTAAATTATATGTAAATTTTTAAACAAATTCTGTGGCCAGTTCTGTAAATATATAGCATATATAAAAGAATTCGCGTTCGCGTATAATAAGAATGTTAGAATATAACTTAATTGTTTATAATTATTATAGCTGAATGGTTATTGTTAATGTTTAAAACCAAATTCTACGGATTTTGTTAAACTATATGTAAATTTTTAAACAAATTCTGTGGCCAGTTCTGTAAATATATAGCATATATAAAAAGAATTCGCGTTCGCGTATAATAAGATTATTAGAAAATAACTTAATTGTTTATAGCTATTATAGCTGGGTGTTTATTGTTAATGTTTAAAACCGATTTATACGGATTTTGTTAAACTATATGTACATTTTTAAACAAATTTTGTGACCAGTTCTGTAAATATAGCATAAGTATATAAAAAGAATTTGTGTTCGCGTATAATATGAATGTTAGAATATAACTCAATTGTTTATAGTTATTATAGCTGGGTGTGTATTGTTAATGTTTAAAACCGATTTCTACGGATTTTGTTAAATTATATGAAAATTTTTAAACAAATACTGTGGCCAGTTCTGTAAATACATAGCATATATAAAAGAATTCGCGTTCGCGTATAATAAGAATGTTAGAATATAACTCAATTATTTATAGTTATTATAGCCGGGTGTTTATTGTTAATGTTTAAAACCGATTTCTACGGATTTTGTTAAACTATATGTAAATTTGTAAACAAATTCTGTGGCCAGTTCTGTAAATATATAGCATATATAAAAGAATTCGCGTTCGCGTATAATAAGAATATTAGAAAATAACTTAATTGTTTATAATTATTATAGCTGAATGGTTATTGTTAATGTTTAAAACCGAATTCTACGGATTTTGTTAAACTATATGTAAATTTTTAAACAAATTCTGTGGCCAGTTCTGTAAATATAGCATAAGTATATAAAAAGAATTTGCGTTCGCGTATAATATGAATGTTAGAATATAACTCAATTGTTTATGGTTATTATAGCTGGGTGTTTATTGTTAATGTTTAAAACCGATTGCTACGGATTTTGTTAAATTATATGTAAATTTTTAAACAAATACTGTGGCCAGTTCTGTAAATATATAGCATATATAAAAGAATTCGCGTTCGCGTATAATAAGAATATTAGAAAATAACTTAATTGTTTATAATTATTATAGCTGAATGGTTATTGTTAACGTTTAAAACCGATTTCTACGGATTTTGTTAAACTATATGTAAATTTGTAAACAAATTCTGTGGCCAGTTCTGTAAATATATAGCATATATAAAAGAATTCGCGTTCGCGTATAATAAGAATGTTAGAATATAACTCAATTGTTTATAGTTATTATAGCTGGGTGTTTATTGTTAATGTTTAAAACCGATTTCTACGGATTTTGTTAAACTATATGTAAATTTTTGAACAAATTCTGTCGCCAATTCTGTAAATATATGGCATGTATAAAAGAATTCGCGTTCGCGTATAATAAGAATATTAGAAAATAACTTAATTGTTTATAATTATTATAGCTGAATGGTTAGTGTTAATGTTTAAAACCGATTTCTACTGATTTTGTTAAACTATGTGTAAATTTTTAAACAAATTCTGTAGCCAGTTCTGTAAATATAGTATATATAAAAAGAATTCGCGTTCGCATATAATATGAATGTTAGAATATAACTCAATTGTTTATAGCTATTATAGCTGGGTGTTTATTGTTAATGTTTAAAACCGATTTCTACGGATTTTGTTAAATTATATGTAAATTTGTAAACAAATTCGGTGGCCAATTTTGTAAATATATAGCATGTATAAAAGAATTCGCGTTCGCGTATAATAAGAATATTAGAAAATAACTTAATTGTTTATAATTATTATAGCTGAATGGTTATTGTTAATGTTTAAAACCGAATTCTACGGATTTTGTTAAACTATAAGTATGTAAATTTTTAAACAAATTCTGTGGCCAGTTCTGTAAATATATAGCATATATAAAAGAATTCGCGTTCGCGTATAATAAGAATATTAGAAAATAACTTAATTGTTTATAATTATTATAGCTGAATAGTTATTGTTAATGTTTAAAACCGATTTCTACGGATTTTGTTTTATTTTATTTAAAATTTTAAACAAATTCTGTGGCCAGTTCTGTATATATATATATATATATATATATATATATATATATATATATATATATATATATATATATATATATATATATATATATATATATAAAAAGAATTCGCGTTCGCGTATAATATGAATGTTAGAATATAACTCAATTGTTTATAATTTTTATAGCTGGGTGTTTATTGTTAATTTTTAAAACCGATTTCTATGGATTTTGTTAAACTATATGTAAATTTTTAAATAAATTCTGTGGCCAGTTCTGTAAATATAGCATATATAAAAAGAATTCGCGTTCGCGTATAATATGAATGTTAGAATATAACTCATTTGTTTATAGTTATTATAGCTGGGTGTTTATTGTTAATGTTTAAAACCGATTTCTACGTATTTTGTTAAATTATATGTAAATTTTTAGACAAATTCTGTAGCCAGTTCTGTAAATATATAGCATATATAAAAGAATTCGCGTTAGCGTATAATAAGAACATTAAAAAATAACTTAATTGTTTATAATACCCTTTTGGATCACTCTGTTTACGATAAGAGTCACGAAATTCAAGAAGTATGAATTTCATTTTGGACAAAAAATATGTGAAATATCTCAAATGTAGGTTTGACATTTTAAGTGTACATATTTGTCAATGTCAATGTTATTTTTATAATTTCTTGGGGAAAATTACCCTTTCCTACAATGATTTTCGTTCTTAGGTAAATATAATCTTCAGCCTAATCGTAAAATGGAGTTGTACTTTAGTTTAAGAATGAAATAATTCAATGTAAAATTTACAAATTTAGGATAAATTTTGAACAATTTTGGGTTAAAAATATATGGATTTCAAATGACAAATTACGCTCCGAATGTGAATAATTATGAACGTGGTCTGAAATTGAAACATCAAAGAACAAGTTACCTCTTACTTGGCACAAGTGTAAACATGCAAAGATGAAGAAAATTTTGTTCCAACTCAGATTTTTTTATATACACATATATACAGGTTGTTATGTAAGTAAGTGTAAAACGCTTAATCCATGGTAAAACGGACCCCAATGGTTATAAATCTGGTAATAATTTTTGTTTTGAACTATTACGTGATTGGTCAGTATTAAATACCTCCAGTTCTTGTAGAAAGCATGTTAAACAAAAATTATTGCCAAATTTACTATCTATGGTGTCAGTTCCACCACGGATTAAGCGTTGTACACTTACTTACGTAACACCCTCTATCAACACCGTGTTTCTACCATGAATTATATTTTTTCTACAAATTTATTAATAGCGGGCCTCTTAATGTTTGTTTTTAGGATTAAAAATGTCATTTTATGACAGCAGTGTTAAAAGTGAATGTGAAAAAATTATTAAAAATACAAATTTAAATTAAAAAATTTTGTTTGTAGAAAAAATAGAAGGTTTGGATCACTATGCTTCGCGTCGTGTTCCAAATTTCCTTCTCACAAAATAAAGTGTCACTGTAACACTTACATTACAAATAACTATTCTATTCATTGGGGATTATAAAATATAAATGCTTGATCGTACACATGTTTGACATTAATTCAAAAATAAGCTTGTGATGGCCCAAGTAGAAAATTGTAAAATGTTATAGATAAGAAAATAGTGAGTGCGGTCCTGGTTCATCGTGTGTGGTGTGACGTGACGTAAACAACAGCTGGTACGATTGTGGTGCTATGCACGATAACAGAACAAAAGAATACTGGGAATCCCCAATTGGGTGCGGCGACCCTGCCAAGGGATAGAGTGATACTTTGCTCTTTTTTGTAATAAGTAGAAATAAACATTATTTATTGTGTAAAAATATATGTATATGCCCAAAAAACAAATATTTTTCATTAGATGTTCTTAGAGAATATAACTGAATTTTTCGCTATTTAACAATCATTGTTTAAATAATTTACGTGATACTTTCTAAATTGTTTAAAAATACTATGGCTAATAAGAATTAAATATTTTTATTATGTAATAATGTATGTATGCGTCTAAAAAACAAATGTTTTTTATTAGGTTTTCTTATAGAGAAAATAACTGAATAAAGCTGTTGCAAAATTTTTCATGTCTTCCAAGTACTAAATTTTAAAAGATATTGTTCTTTAAAGAGCATGAAATTTGAAAGTATCACGAAATATCCATTAGATATTTTACAATTAATTATTGAAATTTGTGTAATATTTTGAAAAAGTCACGTGATCTGAAACAGAATGTGACGTCAAAGCACATACAGTTTAACATGTGACAAACTATCACCTACCTTTATTTATATAAATAACGTAAACTATTTCCCTTTCGCTATGAATGACGAACTGTATGTGCTTCGACGTCACAGGAGTGGGGGGCTGTTTTTCATGACTATTTCCGGCGCCAATCTTTCTATTTAATTATTTACGAAAATAACAATAAATTATTATTTTTTATACTACTATGAAAAATATTGCATAAACTTTCATTTAAAATACTTTTGAAAAATGTAAAACCGGCTCATTGTTTCCGCTATTTAAACATTATTGTTTAAACAATTTAAGTGATACTGTATAAATTGTTTATAAATACTATGCCTTAGAGGGTTTTTAACAAAGAAATGTTTAATATTAAGAAACTCTGATTAACTGCATATTAGAAATAAAGATCATGATTTCAGCTTAATCGTTTCTTTGTGTAAACTATTTAGTCTTGTAATGAGCAGTTAGCAATGTTTTGAATAATAATGTTGGTACATTTACCTTCAGTTAATTTTTTGTAAAATGTTTTCCTCATTCTTTTGTTAAAAATAAATTAATATACCAATACTTGTTGTATTCTTGTAGTCTCAGTCTCTTTTCTTTATCCAAAACTATAAGAGGTAATAAATGTAAATGAAGAGACAATTCAAATATTTTTATAAACCGATAAATATTTTGTTCTTTTATAGGTACTTACATTTTAATTGCATAATTTTAAAAAAATACATTCGAGATCTCGACTTTCCACTCTCGTCTCGAGCAAATCTCGAGGGCATTACTCTCGTCTCGTCTCGAATTGTCCAGACGAAAATAAGGTTAATCTCGTCTCGAAAATACGAGAAATTCGAGACGAGATCTCGAAAATGCGGGACCTCGCGGCATCACTAATTACAAATGACAAAACTATTGTGATTTGACAGTTCGTTGTTTTGCAGAATCCAACAAAACAAGCAACTAAGTCTCAAACATATTTTTATAATTATTATAGTTGTTTGGTTATTGTTCATGTTTAAAACCGATTTCTACGTATTTTGTTAACCTATATGTAAATTTTTAAACAAATTCTGTAGCCAGTTTTATTAATATAGAATATATAAAAAGAATTCGCGTTCGCGTATAATAAGAATGTTCCAATATAACTCAATTATTTTTAATTATTATAGCTGAGTGGTTATTTTTAATATCTAAAACCGACTACTACGGATTTTATTAAACTATATGTAAATTTTTAAACAAATTCTGTGGCCAGTGCTATGAATATAGCATATATAAAAAGAATTGGCGTATATTAGGACGATGACACGCGCATA
Source organism: Harpalus rubripes (assembly GCA_963082715.1). NCBI lineage: Eukaryota > Metazoa > Arthropoda > Insecta > Coleoptera > Carabidae > Harpalus > Harpalus rubripes. The sequence goes on from OY720463.1 coordinate 10,089,238, forward strand.
TGAATCTGCGGCCGGCAACCGATGCATCAACTCCCGGTATATGAAAATTTCATCTTCGGCAGATATTTTGAATATAGCTGGGTGGTTATTGTTACTGTTTAAAACCGACTTCTACGAATTTTCTTAAACTATATGTAAATATTTAAACAAATTCTGTGGTCAGTTCTGTAATTATAGCATATCTAAAAAGAGGTCACGTTCGCGTATAATAAGAATGTTAGAATATAACCTAATTGTTTATAGTTATTATAGCTGGATGGTTATTGTTAATGTTTAAAACCGATTTCTACGTATTTTGTTAACCAATATATAAATATTTAAACAAATTCTGTAGCCAGTTTTATTAATATAGCATACATAAAAAGAATTCGCGTTCGCGTATAATAAGAATATTAAAAAATAACTTAATTGTTTATAATTATTATAGCTGAATGGTTATTTTTAATGTTTAAAACCGATTTCTACGGATTTTGTCAAACTATATGTAAATTTTTAAACAAATTCTGTGGCCAGTTCTGTAAATATAGCATATATAAAAGAATTCGCGTTCGCGTATAATAAGAATGTTAGAAAATAACTGAATTGTTTATCTAATTTTCAAAATAAAGTCTAGCTTACATTGTAAGGACCACATATTTTATATAAGTTTATAATTTCAATAAAAACATTTAATTATTTACGGATATCGGAAATTGCAGATAAACAACATTAGGGTTTAAAATGGGTGGCAAAAAATGTATGCGTATGTCAAAAAAGCAATGTTTTCATTAGTATTCTTAAAAAGAATATACATATATATATATATATATATATATATATATATATATATATATATATATATATATATATATATATATATATATATTGCCATTGTTTAAACTATTTAGTTTCCACAACCATGTGAAAATATTTAAATGTTACATAATAGTAATTTTTTTATTTAGGTAATACACCGGGGACAAATCCGTAACCGGCAAATGAGCCGTCGCTGTCCGACATATGAAAATTCTAAGGTCCCGGTTGAATTCCTTTACAGCAAAGATGTATTTTTAAACAAATTGATCTCAGTTATTTAAGGGTATGTTCACTCTAAGCATATTTATGAACATTATTCCAGTTTTGTACATCTTTTAGAAACCAAATGTTATACGTTTTAAGTGAATTAAATACACAGCTTTCTTAAAATAGTAGGAATCATTCAACATTGCGTAGTACGTGACATCGGATTTTAAAATAAAACTTAATTATTTAAGGATATGGTAACTCTAGGGTTATTATAAACATTATTCCAGTTTTGGACATCTTTTAAGGATCAATTGATATAGATTCTAAGTGAAGTAAATACACAGCTTCCTTAAAATAGTGAAAATTATTCAACATTGCGTAGTATGTGACATTGGATTTTAAAGTAAAACTCAATTATTTAAGGATAATGCTGAGCTTTAATTTCATATTCTTTTAAAATTTTAATACGGGCAATTGTTTTCGAGAAAATGGCCAAAAACCTAAAAATGCCGCCATATTTACCATTTGGCGGGAGGTTCCCGTGGTTCGATTTCCGGAAACTTTTGAAATGTTGTTCAGCGCATGCATGTTTGTGAACGATTTCCTACAAATTTTCATTTTTTGTACACAAAACTCAAAATTAATTTTTTATATTAAATATGACGCGTGAAGTGACAACTGTCAGCCATATGCAATTTGCTATTCGTGGGTTAACCCATGCAAATCGGTGAGTTATTTTTTGACCCGAGGTTATCTGTCAAACAGGCTGGAAACTCTCTATTTGTATGCAATCCACCCTTCGAATGTTGTATTATTGTCAAATACATATTAGGGAATATTTATTTTATTAAAATTATTTAAGAACATTGTGTAAATAAAAGTCATATGTTTATAAGATGGAATTTATTCATATCTCCTATCCATGTGCCAATGAGTTCTATATTTAAAAAGATATAAATTCATGGGTCCGACTATTAGAATGCTGTAATATTGTCAAATACATATTATGTAATATTTATTTTATTAGAATTACGTAATTACATATACAAAGTTCAATCTCATTTTAGATAGATTGCACACGAAATTGTTAGGTTTTTTAAGTGCAGACCCGTTCTTTAAGAGGTTTGATTTTAATATGCATTTACGAGTATACGAGTATATTCATATAAAGAATATTCCCATACCAAAAAAAACTGTACCGACAGATATGAAATGAAATCGATTCACGTTTCACAATAAAAAAATCAATAAAATGGATCATGCGCAGTGGATTAAATTGCGATATCTCATATATTTGAAAATATTAAATGTACCTATAGTATTTTGACAAAATTGGTACACATTATGTATTTTGACAAGGGGAATCGATTTTTATATGGAATTTTTACCGTAGTTATGTAACTATTTCTAAGAAATTAAATATTGCAAAATAAGTATTTGATATTATTAGGGCATTATCATTTACATGTCCTCGAATTTAAGGTATTATATCACAAAGTTCACGCTACATGTCAAGATTTTTCAGTATAATTAAAATTAAACTCACTAAGCATCAAATGTTGTTTATTTAAATGTGCACAATTAAATAGTTTAAACAATGACAGTTAAATAGCGGAAACAATTCATTTCTATTTTCTAGGAATGCACAATGAAAAATAATTGCATCTTTAATATTTATAATAAGTTAATAATAACATTAACAGTATTAATTGTTTTATAATTTTTCATGTATTATAAACTTTACTCTATATTTTCACAAGTTTATTACACGCATAGCAGTCGAAATGCTCGAAAACAGCTGTTGCTTTTCATATAGATATTCTCATTACTTTATTGACATGGAACAAATAATTTATTTAATAAATATAAATAAATGGCAACGTTTGTCAGATGTATTCCAGGCTTATTGTTGACGCAGATTTGTTCAATGTTTGTAGAACAGATGATACTTTACTGAGTATAATGTTTGTAGAACAGGCGATACTCTAGGATGAGTGGGCTCGAGCCGCTCGAGCACGCTTACCTCTATTATGCAAGCGGGCGTCTAGCGGAGCCACGGAGTATAATATAAATACTATATATTTCTCAAATTACTTTCAGTATATTTGATTGATTTTTATATAAAGGACAATGTATAATTAATTTTAAAACTTTATAGTTCAGTCACATTCCCATAGTACGATATTATTATTATTTTTTTATTAAGTATTGACGTTTCGATCTCTGTATAATTTCTTTCATGTAGAAAAATCATAGCGATTCTAAAATATACATTTTAATTGAATGAGAGAGTTCTACAGTATATTTACCAGGGATTTGTTAACTACTAGATGGAGCAAGTTTATATCGAAACATGTATTGTTTGTGTACCCGGCCAGGTTAAGAGAGAACACAGGAAGTGTGAGTGAGAAAGAAATAGATAATTCCACTTTAGACAAGTGAATTTGCTATTCACATCTGTGAAAGTCACGTCAGAAATTAATTGTGTTTAAGTATATTTGATCATGAAATATGTACAAATACAACGCTAAATGAGAACACATATAAGAATATAAATCATGTTTATTAATAAAATTAATTATTTTTTAAATAAATATTTGAACAATGTTAATTTTGTCACGCCTGTCAAACAAAATATTTAACAAGTAACAAATTATTAACAAAATCGTATCATTTATGGGAAATTAATATTGTTGTATTGTGACTGTTAAAAATATGATATATGAAAACAAAGATCGTGGGCAAAAAGGAAAGTAAATAAGACCCTAAACTTTATTTATACAAAATTTTCGTTCGTTCGTTACCCAGTGTGATTACAATTTCATTATTCTAAATTAAATTAAAAAGTCAAGAAGACATAGTTGGAGCTTCCAAATTTGTTTTTAAAATTATAGTGGTCATTTCGTTACCTACTAATTTTTTAAAAATAAAAGTACTATAATGTATACCTCTAAATAAAGGCTGATTATTATCGTCATCGATATTACTTGTATGTAACGAGCATCATATCGGTTGTCTTACGTTTTTTTGTTTATTGTATCGTGTTTAAGTATTTCACGTCTCTTTTTAGGGGTTTTAACATTCAAATAATTTGAATAGTTTGGAAACATCGTAGGATAAGCACCTTTCTTCAACTGAAATATTTTGTGTGGAATCTGAAAATATTCATTTTACTTTTCCCTTTATTTCTTACTAATTTTATTAATGTAAAAAATATTATTAAATGTACCAATATGATTGAAGCAATCAGTCCATTCTTTCAAAATTTCTTCATCTTCAAAATGTTCGGCGCACACAAACCTTTATTGGAAAACACTCAGTCATTGTGAGTTATTTTTCGTATCCATATTTTTTAATGTCTCTTCTTCTTTAGAGGCACCAAAAATTGTAATTTTTTCGTACACGTCGCGTAGCCACTATAATCTATAATAGTTCGGTATAAAACATTTTCTCCCCATTTTTAATTAAATAACAATACAAAACTCTTCACCAACGTTTAAACTTAACCTTATAACAAAGGGAATGTAAAGGTACAGCGGCCCGTGATGTTTCCTCTCTCTCTCTCTCTCTCTCTCTCTCACCGACTTCTCTTTCTAACATAATAAAATTCTGACACAGATTACCTATACTACCGTTACGGTAGTATAAGTAATCTGTGATTCTGATACACAGCTGGGAACTCCACTGTGTTGCGCAGGCGTGTACCACCGGGTTAGCATACCATTCGCGTGACGTCATGAGGCCGACTTATATTTGGATGGTTATTATTAATGTTTAAAACCGATATCTACGGATTTTGTTGAACTATATGTAAATTTTTAAACAAATTCTGTGTCCAGTTCTGTAAATATAGCATATATAAAAAGAATTCGCGTATAATATGAATGTTAGAATATAAGTCAATTGTTTATAGTTATTATAGCTGGATGTTTATTGTTAATATTTAATACCGATTTTTACGGATTTTGTTTAACTATATGTACATTTTTAAACAAATTCTGTGTCCAGTTCTGTAAATATAGCATATATAAAAAGAATTCGCGTTCGCGTATAATATGAATGTTAGAATATATCTCAATTGTTTATAGATATTATAGCTGGGTGTTTATTGTTATTGTATAAAACCCATTTCTACGGATTTTGTTAAACTATATGTAAATTTTTAAACAAATTCTGTGGCCAGTTCTGTAAATATAGCATATATAAAAAGAATTCGCGTTCGCATATAATAAGAATGTTAGAATATAACTCAATTGTTTATAATTATTATAGCTGGATGGTTATTGTTAATGTTGAAAACCGATTTCTACGTATTTTATTAAACTATATATAAATTTTTAATAAAATTCTGTGGCCAGTCTGTAAATATAGCATATATAAAAAAAATTCGCGTATATTAAGACAAGACGATGACACGCCGCCCGCATATGAATCTGCTGCCGGCAAACAATGCATCAATTCCCGGTATATGAAAATTTCATCTTCGGCAGATATTTTGACTATACGTGGCCAGTTCTGTAAATATAGCATATATAAAAAGAATTCGCGTATAATAAGAATGTTAGAATATAACTCAATTGTTTATAATTATTATAGCTGGATGGTTATTGTTAATGTTTAAAATCGATTTCTCCGGAGTTTCTTAAACTATATGTAAATTTTTAAACGATTTCTGTGGCCTGTTTTATAAATATAGCATATATAAAAAAGAATTCGCGTCCGCGGTACGCGTATAATGGAAATTGCAAATATAACTCAATTGTTTATAATTAATATAGCTGGGTGATGATTTCACGTATGCGTATAATAATAATTAATAATGTTGTACATTGTTTTTCTTACTTAACCCTTACGTCATTTATTTCTGAACTACAAAATAACAAGTAATTGTATATTTATCTGTGTCCTCCTTATGGTTTCCTACATTCTATATTCGATACATGTGTCTAATAGCTTCATCTTTGTCTTACTAACATATTTAGAGAGAGATAGTTATATGAAATTTTAAAAAGTAAAACTCAATTATTTAAAGATATGATAACTCTAGGCTTATTTATAAACATTATTCCAGTTTTGTACATCTTTTAAGAATCAAATGATATAGGGTTTAAGTGAATTAAATACACAGCTTCTTTAAAATAGTGAAAATTATTCAACATTGCGTAGTACGTGACATCAGATTTTAAAGTAAAACTCAATTATTTAAGGTTATGGTAACTCTAAGCTTATTTATAAACATTATTCCAGTTTTGTGCATCTTTTAAGAATCTATTGATATAGGTTTTAAGTAAATTAAATACACAGCATTCTTAATATAATGAAAATTGTTCAACAATGCATAGTACGTGACGTGACATCGGATTATAAAGTAAAACCCTAATTTGAGGATAATGCAGAGCTTTAATTTTGTATTCTTGTAAAATTTGGTACGGGCAATTGTTTTCAAGAAAATGGTCAAAAACCTAAAAATGCCACCATATTTACCAATTGGCGGGAAGTTCCTGGGTTCGATTTCCGGAAACTTTTGATATGTTGTCAAGGCTTTCCTACAAGTTTTCATTTTTTGTACACTACTCTGATTCTGTTAAAGATAGGATAACGCGGTTTAAAATTCAAAATTCAGCTTGAAACTCGCTTTCATGTCATGTATTATACGATTTTTGCCGATGAGCGGTTCGCGAGATACTAACAACGTAAACTTACATTAAATTCCTCTAAAATTTTAAACATTTGAATATCGGCCAGTTCGCATTTTTCACCCAAAATAAACCCTTAACCACAGAGGTGCGGTCAGTGAGACCGCTTGTGGGTTTGAAATTTCTGGTTTACCCCTAGATCATAACTAACAGCCTTGAGGTCTTATGTACCTTTTCATTAATCAATTTTGTTTCCTTATCCAGAGTATGAATTTGTTGCCTGCTATTCTGTGGAGACCGCACCTCTGTGTAAGTGTGATTTTTTTAGCTCGATTTTGGGAATTTGGAATAGTGTAAAAAGTGTACATTGTACACTCCTGCACAGATCGAAACGACTTTTTACTTTTGTTTTGTTTGCAAGAGGTCAATTTGCCTCGAACGTAGAAAAGTGTGCTAGGTACGTTGCTACATTCATATGACAAAATAGGTCTAGTTTGTACCTTATCATTTTTTTTTCGAAAGCAATATTTTATTCACACGTTATTTTTTCTGTTCCTTTAAGTAAAAATTTATTATTTTTGATATGTATTATCCTAAATATAATCAGGTTTTGTTTTATATAATTTTTATATAAAATGAGCAATATTTTGTTTTTTTATATAAATACAGATAAATATGTATTTTCTTGACATCTTTGTATTTGATTTACATATATGCACAGCAGACGATTCATTACAACTAATTAATAACTAATAATATTTTAATCTTAAATCTAATGTGATACTGAGTGATTAGAAAAATAGATCTGTGTTCTGTGTGACCACACATCTGTGGAAATGTAAAATGAAACTGCACCTCTGTGATTAAGGGTTAAGCATAACCAATATTACGTATTTAATACGTGTGGAAGTGATTAATGAAAAAACTGACATTGATGTTGTTCACATCACACGTCAGGCCCGTACTATTCAATTTTAAAATTAATTTCAATTTTAGTATTTATGTAATATATAATAAATAATACAGTATTGTTCTTGCTTTTGTTATTATTAAACATACATGGACAATAAATAAAACATTATAACCTTCATCTGTAATTTTGTATACGTAATTTTTAAATCATAAATATCAATCCACATTTGTTTAGATATAAATAATATTATAGCAGAATATTAACTTGCAAAATGCTATATTTTTCTTAACAGAACATAAGCGCCAAGACTATTTAAACTTTCTCTGTGGACCACGCTGCTTTTTTTTTGACAAATTGTGACATTTCTGTGTTTATATAATTTTCGCAGTTTAGATTAATTTGAAACCAAAAAATGGAGTCGGACACCAGTGTCCGCCCTGGCTCTAGAGTTCACTCAGCGGTACTGTAAAGGACATTAACACCAAAAATGCTATACTGGACGGCCTAATCGAGAAAAATATGATCGTCATTATATACTGCATACAATGCGATGGCAATCCCTCATTCTGTCTCGACTCTTGAAGGTTTCAATAATTTTTATTAAAAAAATAAACAATTTTTGTTATATTTCAAATGTACATTTATATTCCTTTATATATTACCAATTTTTTTAGCTACATCATGTTGCTGAATGTAAAGAGTTCCCATTTATTTTGTTTTCATTTGTTTGTTATGATTTTTCGAAATAAAACAATTTTTTGCCTTAAAATTATTGCTACAAACAACCTGATATTATCATTTAATTCTACAGGGCCACAGTGGACACAGTACCACATTGAATCTCATAAGAAAGTGTCTGCTTGGCCAGGCAGGATCGGCAAAATAGAACACGGCAGGCGGACACCGGTGTCCACCATGGCACAATTGGCTTGAGGTATAGCGGACACCGGTGACCGCCATGGCGCTTAACCTCTTAAAATAGAAGAAAAACTTTATTTATTTTGGTCCCCACACGTTAAAAGTATAATCATGTGTGTTTTTCAGGCTTTTGCGTGTTTTTGGCTGTCATTGATTTCAGCCTTAATAGGACATATCCATACCAACTATTAATAAATTAAAACACCAGTGAAAAAGTGAAATTAAAATATTTTCAATAGTTAATTTTCAAAATAAAGTCTAGCGCAATGTTGCCAGGTGGGAAAAAAATATTTCCGTAAAAATTACATTGAAATTTCTCTAAATATTCCCTATTTAGAAAAAATTTAGAATGAAACTGGCTGATAATAAACACGTTTCTTTTAAGGAAAAAAATTATAATAACTTGTAATACAATCAAATTTACAACAAAAAATATATATTCTGTAATAATAAAATAAAATTTGTCCCAAAATGAACACGAGATTCGAACTTAATATAGGTAGGTCTTTAACACAAGAAAGATTTTTTTTAAATATCTGCCCCGTGAAACTTTAACACCTACACATAGAATTTTAGAGCATAAAATTATGAATTTTTAGTTGCCAATATTTTTGACTTTACGCCTTTGGTCACCGAGTAAACTTAATTTAATGTTATGGTAAAAGTAGATCTAGTACCTTTCATTTTAAAAAAATAAGCATCGATTTAAGTGTTAAACACACCACTTACATTTTTACTGCTCACGTGATGTTCATTTTTTTTAATAATCACATACTACATCATATTTTACTATAACTTTAAATGAAGTATACCCGGACACCAAACGCGTAAATTCCAAAGATTTGGAATTAATAAATTAAGAATTTTATGCTTAGAATTTACGAAACTGATAAAATTTGAAAAAAATACTGTTTGCCCAATAAAATACCTACATTCGTACCAAACAAAACAAGGAGAATATAAACGATAAAATAACAGAAACGCATAAGCACATTTCACACGATACCCAATTTACACCAATAACATGTTCCATGTTGCGGAATATAAATTAGCTGCAAAAAATATTTCACAGGATAAGATTTTTAATACTAATTTAAAAAAAAACAGTAATTATTGAATATTTCCATTAATAAAAAAAAGCCATTTGTCTACATATGAAATTTCCCTACCACTGGCAATACTGGTCTAGCGTACATGCAAGGTAAATTTCATGATTTTAATTTTGTTTTCAACAAATTTTGTATTCTAATAGTCAGATACTTGAATATATGGCTTGTTTAATACAGTCATTGACACGTGCGCGGAAGATATAAATAAATTGCACATTATAAATATATGACTGATTTACACAATATTCTTAAATACTTCTAATAAAATAAATATTGCCTAATACGGCGTAATTAAAATGAATAAAAAACTATAATTTTTGAAATATAACACATATTTATGATTTTTCATATGCGAATCTAAGTTGGAAATAGATTAATCTTTTTGCTTATTTTATATTCTTTTGTTTTAAACATGAATAAAACACGAATTATTAAATTTTTGGTGTGCTGCCATCTGTGATAAGTTTTGCCTGAGCCATGTCGTCAGTTTGATAGTTTATACATCAAGTCGCCACTTGGCAAGTATAATACGGGATGCAGGTCGTCAATCTGCCGTTCCAAAACCAGGTCAAAAATAACATGTAAAGTCGCCATATAGATAGGATTATACGATTCTGCTAAATCCTATACCGTACAAAATAATTGAAAAAAAAGTTGATATTCATGCATTACTGTGTCACAATAACATCGCGTATATAAATTAATAACCTCAAGATGGCTCCTTGTGCGGGTCGTCATTTTGATAGTGTACGCATCAAGTCGCCATTTGGCCCTAGATATCGGTATGTGTGTGTGTGTGTGTGTGTGTGTGTGTGTGTGTGTGTGTGTGTGTGTGTGTGTGTGTGTGTGTGTGTGTGTGTGTGTGTGTGTGTGTGTGTGTGTGTGTGTGTGTGTGTGTGTGTGTGTGTGTGTGTGTGTGTGTGTGTGTGTGTGTGTGTGTGTGTGTGTGTGTGTGTGTGTGTGTGTGTGTGTGTGTGTGTGTGTGTGTGTGTGTGTGTGTGTGTGTGTGTGTGTGTGTGTGTGTGTGTGTGTGTGTGTGTGTGTGTGTGTGTGTGTGTGTGTGTGTGTGTGTGTGTGTGTGTGTGTGTGTGTGTGTGTGTGTGTGTGTGTGTGTGTGTGTGTGTGTGTGTGTGTGTGTGTGTGTGTGTGTGTGTGTGTGTGTGTGTGTGTGTGTGTGTGTGTGTGTGTGTGTGTGTGTGTGTGTGTGTGTGTGTGTGTGTGTGTGTGTGTGTGTGTGTGTGTGTGTGTGTGTGTGTGTGTGTGTGTGTGTGTGTGTGTGTGTGTGTGTGTGTGTGTGTGTGTGTGTGTGTGTGTGTGTGTGTGTGTGTGTGTGTGTGTGTGTGTGTGTGTGTGTGTGTGTGTGTGTGTGTGTGTGTGTGTGTGTGTGTGTGTGTGTGTGTGTGTGTGTGTGTGTGTGTGTGTGTGTGTGTGTGTGTGTGTGTGTGTGTGTGTGTGTGTGTGTGTGTGTGTGTGTGTGTGTGTGTGTGTGTGTGTGTGTGTGTGTGTGTGTGTGTGTGTGTGTGTGTGTGTGTGTGTGTGTGTGTGTGTGTGTGTGTGTGTGTGTGTGTGTGTGTGTGTGTGTGTGTGTGTGTGTGTGTGTGTGTGTGTGTGTGTGTGTGTGTGTGTGTGTGTGTGTGTGTGTGTGTGTGTGTGTGTGTGTGTGTGTGTGTGTGTGTGTGTGTGTGTGTGTGTGTGTGTGTGTGTGTGTGTGTGTGTGTGTGTGTGTGTGTGTGTGTGTGTGTGTGTGTGTGTGTGTGTGTGTGTGTGTGTGTGTGTGTGTGTGTGTGTGTGTGTGTGTGTGTGTGTGTGTGTGTGTGTGTGTGTGTGTGTGTGTGTGTGTGTGTGTGTGTGTGTGTGTGTGTGTGTGTGTGTGTGTGTGTGTGTGTGTGTGTGTGTGTGTGTGTGTGTGTGTGTGTGTGTGTGTGTGTGTGTGTGTGTGTGTGTGTGTGTGTGTGTGTGTGTGTGTGTGTGTGTGTGTGTGTGTGTGTGTGTGTGTGTGTGTGTGTGTGTGTGTGTGTGTGTGTGTGTGTGTGTGTGTGTGTGTGTGTGTGTGTGTGTGTGTGTGTGTGTGTGTGTGTGTGTGTGTGTGTGTGTGTGTGTGTGTGTGTGTGTGTGTGTGTGTGTGTGTGTGTGTGTGTGTGTGTGTGTGTGTGTGTGTGTGTGTGTGTGTGTGTGTGTGTGTGTGTGTGTGTGTGTGTGTGTGTGTGTGTGTGTGTGTGTGTGTGTGTGTGTGTGTGTGTGTGTGTGTGTGTGTGTGTGTGTGTGTGTGTGTGTGTGTGTGTGTGTGTGTGTGTGTGTGTGTGTGTGTGTGTGTGTGTGTGTGTGTGTGTGTGTGTGTGTGTGTGTGTGTGTGTGTGTGTGTGTGTGTGTGTGTGTGTGTGTGTGTGTGTGTGTGTGTGTGTGTGTGTGTGTGTGTGTGTGTGTGTGTGTGTGTGTGTGTGTGTGTGTGTGTGTGTGTGTGTGTGTGTGTGTGTGTGTGTGTGTGTGTGTGTGTGTGTGTGTGTGTGTGTGTGTGTGTGTGTGTGTGTGTGTGTGTGTGTGTGTGTGTGTGTGTGTGTGTGTGTGTGTGTGTGTGTGTGTGTGTGTGTGTGTGTGTGTGTGTGTGTGTGTGTGTGTGTGTGTGTGTGTGTGTGTGTGTGTGTGTGTGTGTGTGTGTGTGTGTGTGTGTGTGTGTGTGTGTGTGTGTGTGTGTGTGTGTGTGTGTGTGTGTGTGTGTGTGTGTGTGTGTGTGTGTGTGTGTGTGTGTGTGTGTGTGTGTGTGTGTGTGTGTGTGTGTGTGTGTGTGTGTGTGTGTGTGTGTGTGTGTGTGTGTGTGTGTGTGTGTGTGTGTGTGTGTGTGTGTGTGTGTGTGTGTGTGTGTGTGTGTGTGTGTGTGTGTGTGTGTATGTATGTGTGTGTGTGTGTGTCTGTGTGTGACAAAATTTTCTAATGCGATAACTCTAATACTACAATTCCAAAAATTATAATTCCTTCGTATTCCTCTTCGTTACAGCCATGTGAAGAGCTGATTAGATTTTGGTTATAATTGGTCAACCGGAAGTACCCTCATTTGAAGATTTTAACAGTTTTTCTTGAAAAAACGGTGTTAAATATCATTTTTTCACATTTAATGTTATTTTAAATATTAAAGAATTATTTATTCTCTATACAATTTGAATGTATTTTATACTTAATATTAAATGGACATAGAGTTAAAAAATTATAAAGACATTAAATATCATATATATTAGTCAGCTTTGCTATAACTCTGGAAACAGCTGCTACATTAAGAAAATAGAAAATTCTGATTGAAAGGTGTCAGTGTCAAGTGCAGTTGACAGTATGTTTATGTTATAATTTTACTGGAAATAAGGGATGTTTTGTTAGAAACTTTCTGTTTGGAATTTGTTTAAAATACATACAACTGCCTTAAGGTAATGTACAAGAAATATAATCTTTTTCAAGGAACTTTCTGTATGACATTTATACAAAATACATAGAACTGACGGAAGGTAATGTGCTGGCCACATCAGATTTTTTCACAATGAGAAAGTGCATCGATGTGTACCAAGCTTGTTATACAATTGTTTCTTATGTACTAATTAAGAATTAGGCAATTAGCCAGAGTGCCATGAAAAATAAGACTATAATTTATGTTTGTTGTTTCTGACAAATTTGACATTTCATTTGATTTAATTATTATTAGAATAATAGGAAGACAATCTAGAGTAGAAAATGATCACAAATTCTAATAATAATAATTAAATCAAATGAAATGTCAAATCTGTCAGATATGTCAGAAACATCAAACATAAATTATTGTTTTATATAATGTGTATTTTCTTTTGCTGCGTACATAAGAAACACATGGACAACAAACTTGGTATTCATCGATGCACATTTTTATTCTCAACATTTTTCTTCATTACACTATTTTTCTAAAATAAATAGGTAAAGAAATATCGCCAATTTAAAAATCTACAACTGTTATTCTCTTTTTTTAAATGGAACACCTATATATTTTTATAAATTTTCATTTGTATTTTATTCACCTATACACACATATGAATTTTGTGTTAGTTTTCCTCGGCGTTGCCAAGTTATTCCGTTTTTTCTCTAAATAAAGATATAATACACGCATTGCTTTATAAAGGCGTACTATAATTATTTTAATAGTAAATATTTAGATTTTTTTTTCTGTACAACTTATATCTATACTCTATGTTCTCATACATTTTTTTTAAGGTTCATTGAACAGAATGTTACATAAAGCGAATCAAATATACTCAATTTTAAATGAATATAGCTCGTCATTTTCAAATAGAACATCCAATATTTTATTATTCAGTTGTGTTTCTTTTGTATCTTCATATGTTATTAAAGGTATCCTATTGCCTAAAACCAATAATTTCGGAGTTTTTCACCATTTTTCTCTAAATTAGTTTAAATTTAATCTAGTATACTATGGAATAAGAAACAATTGCAGTAATGGACAGTAGTTTGCATTAGCCAATAAATGACTGTTTATTATTAATATTAATGCGAGTAGGTAATAATAATTCATTCATATGAATTTTTCGCGAGAAGTATTAATATATGCACACTATTCTGCAAGGATCTCCAAAGACTTTTAAATACGTGGAGTTAGTAGTAGGTATATTTAAGGTAGAACTCTCATGAATTTATAAACATATATATTCTACAGTCAAATTACTCTAATAATAGCATTTCAATATGATGCCGTCATTAATTTATATAAGTCAGGCAGTGAAGCCGATTGATCTAGTCGATGCAGCAGATGTCTATAATCAAAATAGACGCGTTTTATGTGACGTCACGAAGGTTTTCAAACAAGAAAATGGCGTCTTCGTTGCTAACTTAGATTATATAGCTTACGAACTAGATATAAGAAAATTAATAATAGATAGAGTCCAAGGTTAAATATAAATAAAACTATTAAAATTACCCCTTAACCTTAAAATTAATTTTAAGAAAAACTAAGTTCTCATTATCAGTAGTACAACAAGGAAAAGTTAAACAGAGGTCCTAATAACTCTCTCTAGAGTTGTTAGAACCTCTGGCATTGTTGACATGTTGACTAATCTTGACTACTCTGTTTAACTTTCCCTTGTTGTAATACTGATGATGAGAACTTAGTTCTCGATATATGTATTTAGTTTTTATTGATATTAATTTGAAGCTTAAGGGTTAATTTTAATAGTTTTAGATATAAGAAACCTTATGATACACAATGCATTTGTAGGGAACGCTTAAGAGTAAGAAACATAGATTTATACATCGTCGTAAGTACAAGAAAGAAAGGGGTCCGTGAAGTTGGCACCAAAGGGTAAGGCACGAATTATCAAACAAGTGCTGTTGTTTAGTGCCCAATTCGTGCCGTTTAGTGCCCTATAAATTACTTTTGAATTATTTATATTTATCGCGTTATTAATGTTTAGTTTTTTTGCTGCTAACTTCACGGTAGCACCAAAAGTACGTATTTCTTAAAATGTTTTTTAATATTTCTTTAGTGCCTAATTGGTGCCCATTAATGCCTTTAAAATGGAAAATTAATTATGAATAGTTTCCGAGTTATTTTTATTTATTTGTTGTTCGTGCTAACTTCACGCCAGCACCAAAAGTTTGTATTTTCAAAAAAAAAATCATGCAATTCTTTAGTGCCTAATTGGTGCCCTTAAGAATTTTATTAAAATGTTTTCGGTTATCGATTTATTAATGAATATTTTTTACAAAACGTGAAGTTAGCACCAAAGGGGTGAAATTTTTCATTTTTCTTGAAGTTTTTTTACATTGGTGTTTAGTGCCTGATTGGTGCCTATTAGTGCTGAAAATATTTGTTTCAAATTGTGTACAGAAAAAAAGATGTAGAATTTTATTTTTTTGTTTCGGTGCCAACTTCACGCTAGCACTGAAAGTATATTTTTTTTTAAATTTCTTTTCATAAATGTTTAGTGCCTAATTGGTGCCACTTAGTGCCCCAAACAAACTTTCAAAGGTGTGTACGTATACACGTATAAAAAAGGGTAAAATTTTTATGCAAATTTTTCACTATTTTTTTACATAGACATTAGTGCTAGTTTTTCATTCAATTATTCATTAAAAAGAAATTATTTACTTGTACTCTTTTCTTTTTGTGCCAAATCCACTCTACAACTAGGAAAGGGGAGCAGTTATACATTAAATTGAATTCAAAGTTTTATTCCCATATTTTATTTACAAAAATAAAATTTATAAAATATATCTTTATACATTTTATATTAAATTGTATAAATTAATAAATGAGGTATTATCAAAACGTTGTTTTTGACATTAAAATATTCGGTCCTCTGGTCATCGAAAATTTCCCACATTGCATCTAAACGCCGTCCATATGTAACATAATGTCCCATTGCGTTTTGTGAGTCTGTGAGATTTTCTATAAAATGAATAGCCCCTCGCAAATAATATGTATTATCATAAATTTTTATAATAGCGGGAATTTCACTGAGCTGCATTGAAGTATTGCTCAGTTCTATAAAAATATTGTTGCCTATATTTTGGGAAAAATTAATCGTGGCAGTGCAATTATTAAAATGACATATAGGTGTATTGTTTGACTCATTTAAAGTATCATTTATAGCCTGTTGTAAATATTTTATGCCATTATTTTTTATTATGTCAATGTTAATATTGAATATTACTACATTTCTTGTTATTATATCTCTATTGCATAGTTTCGATGTGCAAAATTTTGTAACATATTTGCTTTGATAATCATAAATATTTTTTCTACTAAACTGCTAATATTACATTGACATGCAATGGATATAATTCCTGTTTTACCAATAGTGAGTTGATTTTGTTCGATAATATTTAATAATATTTTACTTCTCTCCTGGTATACGACTATTCTTTTTGTTCCACTGATCAATAAAATATCTAAAATTGTACTAATTTCTAGTGTACTCTCTTTAATGTATTTTTTAAAATGAGGACTATCACAATAAGCTACAAGTAAATATTGAATCAGTGCGTCAAATGCGCAGGTATTTGTCAACATATATAGCGTTTTATTTATTACAACAGGCCTTGATATTGAATTTCCATTTTTTAGTACGCTTAATTTATGTTTTTTGCCCTCTACTACAGTTAATATTTCAGGGCATGGTACTCCATAATAACCAGTTCGTTCTCTTCGAGGTTTTGTAGCAAGTCCGCGCCAATTTTCCAAATTTTCCGATTCAAATTTTGATTTACTACATATATTTTCAATTTTAGTTTCACATTTTTCTTTAATTTGTGCGAGTGTTAATCTTCCTTTAACATCTTGCAAATGTAAACATACAAATTTGTCGATTTTAATCGGTAAGTTTTGTTCTTTGAAGGATCTGTTTTTCAGATCATGAAAATATGACTCCACTATTGAAGATGAAGCTGGTTTTGATGTACAGCCGTAGTGTGTAGCCATTACGCTACTCCACATAACAAATGTTTTTAAAAACTTTAATAAATATTCTTGAATTTCAGGGAGGTAATGATAGTTTTCCTCATTACCGTTATTTACGTATAACTCCGAAGCGTTTTCATGTATTCCTTGAAACCATTCTTCAATACAAGTAGAATTTATCTCATCTTTATTTGCCACATTGTCTATTTCTTTTGTTTCTCCGCCCATCCGTTTTCCAAGATGGTGGCGCCGGCGGCAACTTTTAGTTTACAAATTGAAAAAAATTGGCATCGTAAGCTAATAGCACATATTTTCAGAAGAATGTGACTTACACCAATCATAAGTACGTAAAATGTGAATGTGTCGAGATACACTAGTATTTGATAACATTTTAAATCAACTTTGCATAGTGCTTTGTATTTGTCTTATACGTGCTTTAAAGCAAAATGTAACTTTTTACAATTTTCTTTCGCTTTTCTACCTCCCGCTTTAATCACTGACCTCTAGTGTGCATGTGCAATATGTATATAAAGTTTACTTAGGTTATATTATCTACGCATTGTCTACATTTGACATTCTTTACGTTGTTTACGCATGTAAGTAACCTATCATAGATTACGCATAGTCGCACAACCCTGCTCACAAAAAGCAGAATCGTAAATGAAACCGTATTATTTTATCACAATATTTCATATTTTGGAGAGGCTCTTCATAATTTCTTAACATTTCTTGTATAAAGAAATTAATTAATTAGGTAATACAATACAAATTACCTTGAAAAAATATCATTTTTAAATGTGGGACTAGTGTGCCATCTAACAGGCGTAAGTCGATTTATGCTAATTAGGTCCATAATCTACTGGTGTCGCTAGCTGAGTACCAAAGCCGGCAAAGCAAGTGAAAATTTCCACTAGTCCCACAGGATTCCCCGTATTCCCTGGTAGTACTTAAACTTGTATGAGCACAAGCTGTTCTTGATTTCTACATATTAATAGAATATTTATTGTCACAATTAAGTAAAAATAATGTTGTGAAAATTGATATAATATCAAACATAAGTACTTTTTGTAATTATTTTCACGCAAATTATAGATATGGTAAGAATTTTTTTATCTACTATCAGCTTTAAGTTCTAATTCACAATGGACATAAGCATAAGTTGAAGTATAGGTTTTCAATGAACGTGTTCACAATGCTGTTACGTATTTCTTATGCTTACGTAGCTACGTAACAGTTCCGTAAGAAATACATAAAGTTGAAATCACTCCAACTTTATGATTTTCTTATGTAAAATGTGAAACTGCGCATGTATGTATAGTAATCAACTAGTTGTTTTTGTTTGTGAAATGAAATAACAGTCGAAGTTGTAGGTTATATTTCTATATCTTTTCATTATAAATTACAAGTTAATTTAATGAGATCGTATGAATGTTTGTATATTAAGAAAAAGTAGATATTACATACAAAGATGTGTTAAAAAATGAAAATATGGCAATCACGGCCCTTACACGAAAATTTTAATAAAATAAATAATTCAACCTGTTAATGTTAATATCAATTACTTCACTCGCTAATTAATAAAATAATGACACTTTATTATCAATTTACTCTGAAAATCATAATTTTATGTTATGCTCATTGTGAATACTCGTAAGCAGAACGTAATTTTTATGTTATGTAACTCTTATGCTTATGTCCATTGTGAATTAGAGCTAATACTGTATTTTATTTTAGGGTCGGAAATTAAAATGCGAAAAAAGTAAATTGCACGAAACACTACTTCCTTATTCTAATGAAATTAAATTAAACATTTAAAAAGTCAGCAAAAATTTGGAAAACTCTGAGTAACTCTCTAAATAATGTCATGTCGCCTGCTGCTTTATATACATGTTAGAAAAAATTCCAATGATTGTTGGACATTACTTAACATTGATGAAACCTTATTGCAAAGAAGGGTTGAATTTTCTGGATATACGTCGAACAGTAGTGACGATACTAACATTCTCAGTTTTCATTTAGATGAAGAAACTTGGAATAAAATACGTCCAAAAATTAATGAAAAAGTATTTCAAATAGGATGGACCCATATTTTTTACAATATTATAAAAAATGAAATTCTAAATGTAGATTGCACTTGGAATTTTAAAAAACATTATATTTCTTCTTTCCATAATTATCAATTTAAAATAAATGCATACTGCAGCGAATGTCCTGGACAAATGAAAATTGAAGGGACAGATATAGATGAAAATGGTGTGAAATGTATTTTAAAATATTTTAATACAGATCCTCTTTTTCATACAAATATTTCAAAGAGACAGTTAAGTAATGTCCGAAGAAAAGAAGTGGCTCAACAAATATCATCATGTGGAAGCGCATCTGTATGGCGACGACAACATGCTTCACAATTACAGGAGAATGAATCTGTTAAAGATTTATACAGTTTAGAAGTTTTACGAAAATGTAAACAAGATCAATCGTGGTACAATGCTATAAATCTAAATAAGTGTCCAGTTAAGAATTTAGAAATTAATAAGTACACGCAACCTTTTTATGGTTCTATACATACAATATCACTCGATAAATTCTACGTACATTATTGGACACCCGAACAGCTTGCTGTCTATAATGCGTATTGCAAAACTTCCAAACAGGCAATACTTGCCATAGATGCTACGGGATCAGTGGTACATAAAATTAAAAGACCCTACGACAATTTTTCAGGGCACATTTTTCTTTATACTGCTGTTGTGCACTTAGGCACACACGAAGGACAAATTCCAGTTAGCCAAATGTTGTCCGAAGTGCACAATATGCATTTTATAAGCCATTGGTTACAGGAATGGCTGTATAAAGGAGCCCAAAAGCCCAAAATTATTGTTACCGACCATTCGTACGCTCTGCTGGGAGCGGTTATAAAAACTTTTACTAAGTTTCCTGATACAAAATCCTATTTACATAATAGCTTTTCCTATTTAAAACTAACTTCTTATAATCTGCCTGAAATTTATATTAGAATAGATTATGCCCATGCCATACAGATTGTTCGTAGATGGGAATGTCTGAGGAACAAACTCAGGCTATTTAGAGAATTTTATTTACACACAATGTCCTTTTTAATGAAAACTACTACCTTGAAAGACGCCGAAGATATTATAAATGCATTACTTGTCTGCAATAGTAAATTGTTTCACATGCTAACAACTTTATTGTTCTCCCGTTTTTACGGCAGTGTTGCCAATCTGGCCATGATATATATCGAATATAACTGACATATGCAACATCCCATATTTTTTTCAAAAAAACAACATAGGTATTTAAATATTACAAAATGTTCAGTCTAAATATCTTTGGGGGCGTTTTATAAGTCTTCCGGCTCTCGATCGAAGTGCATCAGGGGGCTGCTCTACCGGAGCTGTGTTGTCTTCTTCTGGTATCGGTGCAGTCTTCTCCGTTTGCTTTTTTGGTGTTTGATTTTCATCGGATTTTCTTACCTCTTGAACCGGATCTTCGTTGACTTCTTCCTGGTTGGCTGAGTCATGTTCATTGGTTGACTTCTCTTCGGTTGTTCGTATGTGGATTCTATTTCTTCGGAACTCATGCCCGTTTACGTCCACAATATATGAACGATCGTCTAGAACGTCTTTGATAGTTCCTCTTCTCCACGGATCTACTCGTCGGGCTGGATTTAATTGTGCTCGTACGTTTTGCCCGTATATTAATCGAGGTAATTCTTTGGAATGTTTATCATATTGGAATTTGTATTGGGATTTCCTATTATTAATTTTCTCTTTGACAAAAGGAATGGTATTTGGTAATAATAAGGAGTTGTTAATTGGAAGAAAGGCTTTGGTTCTACGAGACATTAGTCTTTGTACTGGACTAGATCTCATGTTCTGTGTTGGAGTGTTTCGCCATTCCAGAATTGCTTTCCACAAATCTGTGTTTTCCTTCTTTGTTCTTTTTAAAATCTTCTTCGCGATTTTTACTGCAGATTCTGCCTTCCCATTGGATTGATGATGATGTGGTGAACTGGTTACCAGATCAAATTCCCATTCTTTGGCAAATTGTTTGAATTGTTTGAAATTTATTTGTGTGCCTACATCTGTATCCAATATATCCGGAATTCCATGTCGGCTAAAATTTTGTTTACATGCTTCGATTATTGCTTCAGCATTCGTTTTCTTCAGGTGATTTAATTCCCAAAAATCTGAATAATAATCTACAGTGATTAAATAATTTTCGTTTTCAAACATGAACAAATCCATTCCTATTCGTTCCCATGGTCTGGACGGTGTGTGATGTGTTATCATAGGTTCTTTTTGTTGTGCTTTTTCTGTTTCTTGACATACTTTACAATTCTGTACTTCTCTGTATATATCTTCTGTCATTCTCGGCCAAAATAAAACGTCTCTGGCTCTTCTTGTTGATGCTTCTGCTCCTAAATGACTTGTATGAATGCGTTTCAACATTTCATTTCTCATTTTTTCGGGTATAATTACTTTTGTGCCTTTGAATAAAATTCCGTTTTGCACACTAATTTCGTCTCTGTAGTTCCAAAATTCATGAATATTTGCCGATACTTCTTGTTTTTTCTCTGGCCAACCTTGCTTAATCCATGTAGCAAGTTCGCTTAATTTAATATCTATTAACGTATTCTGCTGTATTTGTTTCAATCTATCTTCCGTTAAATTGATGTGTTGCATCATGTTTACGTTTCCAATAGATTTAAATATATTATCTTCTTTTTCGACTTTAATTTGACTTCACTGGTAATCTTGACAAGAAGTCCGCTATGTACATCTTACTCCCTTTTATATATTTTACGGTGATGTCGTAATTTTGTAAATTCAGTCGCATTCTTTGCAGTCTTCTTGGAATCTTTAAAATTGACTTTTTAAATATTGACTCCAGTGGTTTATGGTCGGTCTCAACCGTTACATTAGTCCTACCACTCAAATATTGGTGGAATCTGTTACATCCGAAAACGATTGCTAGACATTCACGTTCAATTTGTACGTATCCATATCTTTCTGTTTCAGTGAGTGTGCGTGAAGCGAATGCTATCGGCTTGTCATCTTGCAATATCACAGCTCCTAAGCCATAACTGCTTGCGTCACATTGAAGCGTCACTGGTTTCTTCACATCATAATACTGTAATATTGGCGCGCTTGAGATGATCTTCTTTATATACTCAAATGCTTCATCTTGCTCAGCATCCCATGTCCATTCTTTATTTTGATGAGTTAATATTCGTAACTTCTCTGTTAATTCTGAAAGGTGTGGAACAAATTTTGCAAGATACGTAACACAACCTAAAAAACTTTGCATTTCTGTCTTGTCTTTTGGTTTCGGCATTTTTTGTATTGCATTTGTTTTTTCCGGATCGGGTTTTAACCCTTCCGACGTAATAAGATGTCCCATGTATGTGACAGTTTTCACCTTCAGTCTCATTTTGTTCTTATTTAATTTCAAATTTACAGATCTTGCTCTGTCTAAAAGTGCTTTTAGTTTGTGGTCATGGTCTCGGATGGCTTCTTCGTCCGTATCACCACAACCATATACTAAAATGTCGTCTGCTATTACTGCAATACCTTCTAACCCCTGCAGAACTTCGTGCTGCCTGCGCTGGTATTCCTCTGGTGCAGTATTTATACCGAATGGCATTCTTTTCCAGCAGTAGCGTCCTATCGGTGTCCAGAACGTCGTCAACCTGCTGCTTTCTTCGTTTAAGCATACCTGCCAAAATCCATCTTTTGCATCTAACACCGAAAATATTTTAGCTTTAGCTAAGTCCGGAGTAATGTCTTCTATTGTTGGAATTTGGTAATGCGCTCTTTTTAATGCTACATTTAATTCTCTTGGATCCAAGCAAATTCTGATTTTGTTGGGTTTCTGTACTATGATCATGTTGCTAATCCAGGGTGTTGGTTCTGTAACCTTTTCTATAATTTTCTTTCTTTCTAGGTCTCTGATTTTTTCTATCACTTTTTCTTTGAGTGCTGCTGGTATTCTTCTAGGTGTTTGCTGACTTGGTTTTACGGTTTCATCGATTTCTATTTTATATTTTCCAGGAAGCTTTCCTAAGCCTGTAAACACATCTTCATATTCTTCCAGAATTCTTTTCTTGTCTAATTCTTGATTTATTTCCGTTATTTTATAAAGTTCTGTTTCTATTTTGATCAATTTTAATCTCTGACAACATTGTGCTCCCAACAATGGTTTCTGTTTTGTATCTACTACCTGAAAGTGTACTTTATACTTCTTCTCTTTGTGCCATACTCTGAGTGTTACTTCACCTAGTGGAGTTATCATTTTACCACTGTAACATTTGAGCTTCAGATGACTTTCATTTAGTTTCGGTTGCTTTGTTTCTAGGATCCTACATAAATCTTGATAATTTATTGCATTACATGTAGCTCCTGTGTCTAACTGACATAAAATGTTTCGTTTTTTGTCTTCATGACCAAGTGTTAGTTTAGTGAATAACTGCTTATGATATTCAGAGTTGCTACTCACTTGGTATATCGATTCTTCTGACTCGTTTTCAGCTTCATCGTCTACTTCTTCTTTAATCGCATGTATTTTTTTTCTTTCTTCTCTTGTTGTGCACACACTAGCAAAATGATTCTTCTTTCCGCATTTTTTGCATACTTTGCCGTAGGCAGGGCATAATTCCTTCTTCCATTTATGTGTTTTACCACAATATCTACATTTTTTCAACTCTATTTCTTCTTTCGTTGCTTTTTGTTTATTTCTTATTCCTTTCTGAAAATTTATTTCTTCGTCATGATTTGACAGTCCCGCCATGTGCATTGCTGTTAATTCTCCGCTTCGACAAACATCAATGGCTTTTTCCAACGTTAATTTTCTGTCTTCTATCAATTTTCTCATAACATTTTTATTTCGTATTCCTAGAACTAACCTGTCTCTTAAATTTTCTTCTAGAACTTCTGCGTGAAATTCGCATGAATTGGCTAATCTTCGTAGTTTATTTATATACTGATTTATGTTTTCATTTGGTTCTTGCACTGCCGTGTAAATGTGTATATCTGGCCATGATATATATCGAATATAACTGACATATGCAACATAAATATAATTATGAACATGCAGATCATCTAAATAAAAAAATGTTTTTAAAAAATCTAATTGCTTCACATAATAAAATAGTTATAGATGATGACGGAGAGTCAAAAGAAATAGATAATGTGGCAAATAAAGATGAGATAAATTCTACTTGTATTGAAGAATGGTTTCAAGGAATACATGAAAACGCTTCGGAGTTATACGTAAATAACGGTAATGAGGAAAACTATCATTACCTCCCTGAAATTCAAGAATATTTATTAAAGTTTTTAAAAACATTTGTTATGTGGAGTAGCGTAATGGCTACACACTACGGCTGTACATCAAAACCAGCTTCATCTTCAATAGTGGAGTCATATTTTCATGATCTGAAAAACAGATCCTTCAAAGAACAAAACTTACCGATTAAAATCGACAAATTTGTATGTTTACATTTGCAAGATGTTAAAGGAAGATTAACACTCGCACAAATTAAAGAAAAATGTGAAACTAAAATTGAAAATATATGTAGTAAATCAAAATTTGAATCGGAAAATTTGGAAAATTGGCGCGGACTTGCTACAAAACCTCGAAGAGAACGAACTGGTTATTATGGAGTACCATGCCCTGAAATATTAACTGTAGTAGAGGGCAAATATGTTACAAAATTTTGCACATCGAAACTATGCAATAGAGATATAATAACAAGAAATGTAGTAATATTCAATATTAACATTGACATAATAAAAAATAATGGCATAAAATATTTACAACAGGCTATAAATGATACTTTAAATGAGTCAAACAATACACCTATATGTCATTTTAATAATTGCACTGCCACGATTAATTTTTCCCAAAATATAGGCAACAATATTTTTATAGAACTGAGCAATACTTCAATGCAGCTCAGTGAAATTCCCGCTATTATAAAAATTTATGATAATACATATTATTTGCGAGGGGCTATTCATTTTATAGAAAATCTCACAGACTCACAAAACGCAATGGGACATTATGTTACATATGGACGGCGTTTAGATGCAATGTGGGAAATTTTCGATGACCAGAGGACCGAATATTTTAATGTCAAAAACAACGTTTTGATAATACCTCATTTATTAATTTATACAATTTAATATAAAATGTATAAAGATATATTTTATAAATTTTATTTTTGTAAATAAAATATGGGAATAAAACTTTGAATTCAATTTAATGTATAACTGCTCCCCTTTCCTAGTTGTAGAGTGGATTTGGCACAAAAAGAAAAGAGTACAAGTAAATAATTTCTTTTTAATGAATAATTGAATGAAAAACTAGCACTAATGTCTATGTAAAAAAATAGTGAAAAATTTGCATAAAAATTTTACCCTTTTTTATACGTGTATACGTACACACCTTTGAAAGTTTGTTTGGGGCACTAAGTGGCACCAATTAGGCACTAAACATTTATGAAAAGAAATTTTAAAAAATCTGATGTGGCCAGCACATTACCTTCCGTCAGTTATAAGAGGTATTTACGAAACTTCTACCCGAGAACTGTTACCGGTAAACAGCTTTTTATAACTACCAGAATCGATATTTTAAGAACGCAAGTGGTAAACAGGGTAGATCCATAACCTATGAAAATATTTGTAACAGGTTAGAAATTTGACGTATTTAACAAACTGAGCAGAGTCCTACTTTGAACACATTTCTATTTTAGCGCGCGCGCTTCGCTTTGCATCACTACCTTTTTTTGAGATTAGATTCTTCATGAATCCGGTAGATGGATCTGGTAGATATTGAACAATTTTCGAACACGGTAACTTTTTACCACTCGTGTTTTCAAACACAGTCGCTAGATGCGGTATCTACCGGTAGAATTTTCGTAAATCCGTATTTATTTTCTATAAAATCCATACAGAAAGTTCCTTGAAAAAGATTTTAAGTTTCTTGTATATGCATTATCTTCGACAGTTGTATGTATTTCGAGCAAAAAGATCCTATATTTCGACTAAAATTATAACACAAAAATACTACGAATATGTCAATTGCACTTGATACTGACATCTTTCAATCAGAATTTTCTTAATATAGTAGATGTTTCTACCATAGCTGGCTAATTTATGAAATTTAATTTCTTTATAATTTTATAACTCTCTATCCATTTAATATGAAGTTTAAAATGCAGTCAAATCGTATAGAAAATACAATGTTCTTTAATATTTATAATAACATTAAATGTGAAAAAATGACGTTTAACATCGTTTTTTCAAGAAAAACTGTTAAAATCTTCAAATGAGGGTACTTCCGGTTGACCAATTATAACCAAAATCTAATCAGCTCTTCATATGGGTGCAACGAAGAGGAATACGAAAGAATTATAATTTTTGGAATTGTAGTATTAGAGTTATCGTAGACGAAAATTTTGTTACACACACACACACACCCACACACACACACACACACACACACACACATACACACACACACACACACACACACACACACACACACACACACACACACACACACACACACACACACACACACACACATACAGACATTATCATAAAAATAGTAAAATCGTATTCTAGGGACTTTAAAACGTGCTTATTCATTAAAAACTCACCACAGAATTTTTTGGCCAAAGACAATACCTTCCTTACCTAAAGGTGACGGAAGGTAAAAAAATATACTTTCAGTGCTAGCGTGAAGTTGGCACCGAAACAAAAAAATAAAATTCTACATCTTTTTTTCTGTACACAATTTGAAACAAATATTTTCAGCACTAATAGGCACCAATCAGGCACTAAACACCAATGTAAAAAAACTTCAAGAAAAATGAAAAATTTCACCCCTTTGGTGCTAACTTCACGTTTTGAAAAAATATTCATTAATAAATCGATAACCGAAAACATTTTAATAAAATTGTTAAGGGCACTAAAGGGCACCAATTAGGCACCAAAGAATTACATGATTTTTTTTTTTTTGAAAATACAAACTTTTGGTGCTGGCGTGAAGTTAGCACGAACAACAAATAAATAAAAATAACTCGGAAACTATTCATAATTAATTTTCCATTTTAAAGGCATTAATGGGCACCAATTAGGCACTAAAGAAATATTAAAAAACATTTTAAGAAATATGTACTTTTGGTGCTACCGTGAAGTTATTAATAATAATAGACCTGAAAAGTGTAGTTTGTATGTTTATATATATTTTTTACCAAGGAAATTTTTGCTAAACTTTAAAGGCCTACAAATCTCATAAAAGTAAATCTCTTATGCAAATCATTATATGTAGCACCTAGACCGACCCATTGTCTCCAGATTTATTTTTATAATTATTTAAACAAAAATACACTACAAAATTCAATGAACGTATGTCTCGATTTTATCCTAGAACTTCGATATGCTGCATAGCTTGTGTTGCACTTGACTTATTTAAGGGCGGGTGGGGGAACGACATACGGTTTTTAACTTATACGTAGCATATTAATTGCTAATAATTTTCTTACTTTACCTTTTCAAGGGTTTTAAACTAAAACTGAATAAACAAACGATCGAATTCTTAACAAAAGTTACTTAATTTCTTTTGCAAAATATTTTTTTGTCAGTAAAATCACTATTCCATAAGAAACTAATGCAGAAACCTTTTTTTTTAACCTAGAAATTTATAATTGTTGTATTTTTCGTGTTTCAAATAAATGTACATGGCGAAATTTCAATGGTGTAATTTTCCAATATGTAAAGAGGACACATTTTATGTGCAATGTACAGACGTATATTACATGAAATTTATAAAATTATTTATTCATCAATAAAATATGAGTCCTAAGAATAACAATTTAAATCAAAATTGATAAATACAACAAAATCATCGGACATTGTGTTTATAGCAAATGAGCGATGATATTGAAAATATAAACTTATTAATTTTCAAATTATTAGATATTTTAATATCAAAGTATTAGCTGTTTATTGCAACACTAGCAAAAAAACTTTAGTAATAAATACCTCAGTGATTTTTTTAATATGATTAAAATACTTTATCCTATTTAATAACTAAATATACTTACAATATAGGAGGTGGTTTATAGTTTTCTAAATAAAGAAAACATTCATGAGAACTTCTGTCTTCCTAACAATAGTTAAATGATGATAATACGGTGAAAGAAATGTCGTTTAGAATTGCAGATATCAATATAAGACGTGAAGTATAATAAAGTTTTCAGACGACCGACTTCTGGAAATATTAACGCAATATAAGTACAAAAGAAAAATTAGAAACAGCGTTATAAAATGATTAATCGTGTAACATACATTTATCAAAGTTCAAATATATTATTAGACACAAACACGACTGTTAGGTTATATGTTAATTTTACAATTTGTACCATAGATGACACTGCAGTATAAAGGTTGATTTTCAACGTGACCAACTTCATTAAATTACGCTACGCTTACGAGCGGTGCCTAAGGCAGCTGACACCTCAATGGTTTTCTATTTGCAAAGCAATAGTTCAGCCCTGCAAAACCAGTCCACAAAATAGCGCTAGTATCTGTGTTAGTATCGTAACCAGGCAACCGGGGCGGTTTGTTTATACGTTTGATTTTGATATGACAGTTGTCTGAATTGGTTGACTTAAGTTAATGCTTTTCAAATTATTTTGTGTCATTTAGTTGTGCAGCTACTAAGAGTAAATTGTGTTCTATTCAGTGGATTTAGTGGCAATTATATATATATATATATATATATATATATATATATATATATATATATATATATATATATATATATATATATATATATATATATATATATTGTGAAAAATGACGACATCTGTAAGTATAAACAATTAAAATTTGACTACATATTTAGCCTTGATCATGAGTTTATAAGTGTTTTATTGTTATATTAAAATATATTATTTTCCCAGAAACTAACATGTGTCTATCATAAGAGTGGAAAACGTACGGCGCGACTGGATTCTACGGATGGGTCATCTTGATCTACTGCAATCTGCAATTCTCGTACCAGCAAATATTAGATCGAGGATTCCATTATTGTCGATTTCATTTTATAGATAAGCTATTTCGGACACCGGATTTGAATCATTGTCAAATATCTGTGGACGTTTTTAGTTCTGGTAAGATTTTCATTTATACTAAAATTGCTTTGAAATTATATGTTAAGTAATGTGTAACTGCCAAAATACGAAATATTTCTTTACATAAGATTATTCAATTTTGATATTTTCGTATTTCTATGAAAGTTTCATTTCTTTATTAAAACTGTTTCAAAAATAACTAATAATTTATTATTATTTTAGTTGCTGCCTCAGAAATGATGGAGGTAGAGGAACCGGTATTTGAAGTTCTTGCTGATAATTCGCCTGATATCGAAGAGACCCCGACAACACGTAAACGTTCTGCTGGTGATGCTACTGCTTCTGATTTTGGTACGTTTTTATTTCAAATAATTTTTAATTTGCACTTAACATTCGGTTAATTATGAGTTTTGAAAGTTATTTTAAATTGTTATCTAATAATTTTTTTTGTCTTTTCAGCTGCTGATCTAGAAACACCGAAGACAAGCATATCAGTTATTGAATATCCTTCCGATAATACTGGAAATATTGCATTGGTGACACCGAAGAGACAAAAACGTTTTGCTGCTGGTATGTTTCTTTTATGAATTGAAATAATTAATGTTCTTTTAAGATCAAATTCTAAAACATCGATTGTTTTCCAGGTCATATTGATCTACATCAGAAGAAACAGAAATTATAGAAACGTCTGCAGTCTGCAGAAAGACTTTTAAAACTATGCCAAAAACGGGGCAGGCTTTTATCTGAAAAGTGCAATCGCAGAAAAGTTGATGTCCTTTGGTAATATCGAAAATAATGATTCTTTGTCATGAGTATCGAAATGATAACTAAATCTGTATCATAATCTGTATCGAAATGAAAATATATGTCATAATAAGTGTCATTCAAGTACGGATAACATATTTAATAAGTATATTAAAGCATAGAAGTAGAAAAATAATGTTTTTTTTATTTATTATTTTCAGATTTTCTATATAAAATGATTAATATATTCTGTAACACAGTAGTTTAATTTTTATCTATCGATAATTTTTTCTACAATAAAAAATATCTGATAAAACTATTTAAAAATTTCACTTGTCAAAATTGTTATCGATATATAAAAATTAAACATTGTGTTACAGAATATGACAGAATTTCAAATTTGAATTATTTGAAGCAAGCATTCAATTTTCCCGCTTTTTAGTTTAGTTTAGCCCTGCAAAACCAGAGGCGCTGCGAACTGCGGTTTTATATTTACTATAGAGTTGGCAAGGTGGTTGGCAAGTCTGATAGTGTAGATGGTCTGTGGTTTCAACGCTAACAAGATGGCAGACGAAAAGGGTGACTGCGTCGATATTCAAGATGTTAGAAACGTTTTAGACTTAAATTGTGGAAGAATTAGTGTTGAACGTGAAAGAATAAATCATTTTCAACAGTTTGATGAAGAATTTAGACGAAGATGCAGATTGAGGAAAGAAACTGTCAATTTTGTAAATGATTTGGTTAGGGAAGACAGAATCCATTTCACAGCAAGAAATAAATATTACTCCAGAACTACAACTGTTAATATCACAGATTTTTTGCGAAAGGATGCTACTAAGTTGAACTAAGTACGTAAAATGCATAATTTTATACACAACATAACCTTAAAATTTAACAGTACTTATTATTTAATACATACAAAGGGCAAAACAGTAAATTTTAAAACATTTTATTTGTTTTTTTTATAATAATACATTACATTTTAGATCTGCATGGCGTAAGTCAACCTACGACGCAGCTAGGGTATCACACTCCCTTGCAACAGTTTTGCACAGATTTGTGAAGTTTCTAGAACGAATGAAAGAGCTGAAGACAGAGTTCTATATAGCATTGCTGGTTTTCCTAAGATCGTTGGATGCGTGGATTGTACCCATGTTTGAATTAAAAACCCCAGCAAAGAAAACCCAATGTTATATTGCAACAGGACGGGATTTTATTCCCTAAATGTGCAAGTGGTCTGTGATGCGAGGAGCAGAGCAGAATTCTAGACGTACACTGAAGGAAAAGTTCGAGGTAATAATTTTGAAACATGAAAATAGTTTGTTACTAAATATTATTTCATAGGATTCAATGTATTCTGGATTTATTTTGAGCGACGGTGGATAACCATGTCATCGTAGTTACGAGTATTTATTAACACCTCTGATCAATCCTCAATCTCCAGCTGAAGAAGCGTACAATCGTTCCCATTACAATAAATAAATATTAATTTGTTACATTCTATATTATGTATAATTATTTAGTGTCTACCTACTAATTTATTAAAGTGTTATATCTGTATATTAACAAAGTAAATAAACAAAAGTGTTTTAATGTATGTATTTCTAATATGTTTATTTGATCAAACTATTAATATTATGAATTATGATTGATGATGTATGATTTCACACTTCGTAACGTTCAAGTTTTGACAGATAATACAGTGTTGTCAAGTATTGTTTTGCTTAAAGATCACTGTTAGTTACCGTAGGTCATTTACTGACAGTAGAATAACATCAACTCTAAACACTAAAGGTCACCTTTAGCTAGAGACCGTCTCTAAGCTATTTTAACAAGGTATTTTAACGTTGACACAAGAATAGCACCCATTGGCTGGGATTCTGTAACTCTTAACGGTAGCTAGTAACGGTATTATCCGATAAGTATCGGTACCTACGATTAAATGGTATTCTGTAACTTTTATCTCCCGATACCTAGCGGCATCTTCCGATAACTCCTACCGTTTGCTAAGCGGAGGTCTGGTACTTGCCGATAAGCGCGTTTTCGGTAGGTAAGACGCCATCTTGTGAATTCGCGTCACGTCAAAATCTATCGTTTTCTGTGTTTCTTCAAATATTTGAAATATTACCAAACAGTAAGTAATTTTTATGCTTATAGTAAACGGTTCAATAATAGTTTTATTAGTTTTTAAAAATGATACAAATTTATCATTCGGTGAACATAAACTAATTTTGATATACAAGTATATTTTTATTTTATATTGAAATAATATTTCTATGATTCTATATTATTAAATTAATACATTGTTCATAGTGTCTTCAAATCTTAAACGCAGTGGCCGAACTACAGCCATTCAGTTCGAGAAAATGATAACATATATGGAGGACCACAAGGATTTGGCATTAAATAAAGTTGGTGGGTTGAATGCCAAAGAAAACATTAAACGTCTGTGGCAAGAACTTACAGATATATTAAATGCCGAAGTAGGTCCGACGAAGACACCAAACCAGTGGCAATCCGTAATTATTAACTTATTTATTATATTCTAGTGTCAAGGTGTGTAGGTAGTTGAATGTGCTAATTATATCTTAATATTTTTTCTTTTCATTGAGTACTGATAATTTTCTTTTACAAGACACGGTAAACGTATACAAACTGTTTTTGAAAACATATATATATATATATATATATATATATATATATATATATATATATATATATATATATATATATATATATATATATATATATATATATATGGACATGAACCCCTAACATATGTTTTCAAGGACAGTTAGGTTGCATTTGCATAGTTGCCCGTATCTAATTTTAATGAAAATTAAATGATTATTTTTTAAACGTTCTCATGATGTGTGTATGTGTTTATAATATACTAGTATTATAATAGATAACAGAATTTTATTGAAATATAAAAAATATGTTATACACATAGAAAAATGTTACTTTTTTACATTCATTGTCCATATCCTCATCCTTGAGCATTCCTTTATTATTTAGACGTTCAGTGATTGGAAAACCAGTGTAAAACGAAAATGGGGTCAGAAAGTGGCCAGTATGAAAAAAACTGGTGGAGGAATCTCAGATACTATCAATATAACGCCAATGGAAGAAAGATTATTGTCTTTAATTGGCGCTAGTGTAGTGGAGGGAGATGGCGAAACTCCAGAGGCAGGTTTGCAGTTTTTGGAGTCCAACAATATTGAACTTGAACCCTTTCTCATACCTACATCCCCAAATCCAGAAACACCTTTTCCACAGGAACAGTACCATCCACAAAACGTAAATAAAGTTCTTTCATATGTATATTTCCATGTGGGAAATATAAATTAATTACTTTTACTTAATAGGAACCTATCCCACCTATTGTGATTGAAATTCCACCTGCTGAAGAGACACCACGAAAAAAAATCAAGTTAAATGAGTTAATTTTACAAAATCAAGATAAACAAACAGCTATTTTAAAAGATATACATTCCAGTTTAAATGATTTAGTGGCAGCAGTTCAGCAACAAAATATATGTTTAAATAACATTGCGAATGCCATTTCAAATATACATAAATAATTTTTGAAGAATTTTCATATTTTTAATTTAAACTTTGTATTTAATTTGTAATTTTGTCACACAACATTTTGTTTTTTAGAGGTGAAGAACTGCTCTTTTCATATAGCGTCAATAATAATTTTATATTTTGTAAACTCCATCTCATATCTGTCGCTTTTGGAATTTCTATTATAAAAAAAAATATATTAAAACATATACAGAACATAACTTTTTGTCATTTACTATTATATTTGGAATTGGCTGAAATGTCGATATATGCTCATAAATTTGTTCAAATGTCCGTAAGGACCGTATAACCTACAAACTGCCATAATTTCATCACAACTTGCCATACTTCTGCAGTGTTTGTGTTTGTAAACAGAAAACAGAACCATGTGAATTAGGGATGGGCGATAAACATCGATGTTATCCGAACATCGATGTTTTGGTTACGATGTTCGATGTTTTAACATCGATGTTAATGTATATCAAACATCGATGTTTTATCGATGGTTGTTTTAAAACATCGAACATCGACAATAAAATTATTTTTCCAATTTGGCATTTACTAATTGTTTCATAATCTCTTTTTTTCAAAAACAGACAGCCCTTAATGAAACTAAGGGTGTAATATAATATTAATTACACGTTCAATAATTTAAATTTATTGTAAGTATTCAGTCCTATTTTGTAAGAAAGTTGTTAAGTCTTAGCAACGTTGCTATAAATTTTAACCAATAGAAACAAATGTAAAGCCTGTCATTTTCATGTTTTATTCAGTAATCGCAATTATTATTGGTTATTTCAAATAAGGTTTTGTAATTCCCGCTCGATTTTGACAAAAGCACTTTCGGAGTATATAAGTAATTTTAATTCATTTTTTGAGAACTATTTCTTTACTTTTTGTAATAAAACTATGTTTTGATACTTTTTTGTATTATTTATTTAGCAATTTTATTTTTTGAAAATTTCACAAAAAACATCGATGTTAGTAAACATCGATGTTTTGTAGTCGATGTTTTATAGACATCGATAGTCTTTCGCGATATTAACATCGATGTTCAACCTCGATATTTGTATTCGATGTCCCATCCCTAATGTGAATTTGACGAGACTTTCTGAACTCTGAAGCACAACTGTTTGAATGTTGAAACTTTAAAAATGCGCGCGTAATTTGTAAGAGTACGTTTGAAAATTTACACTGAAATTAGTAAATTAGAGCTGGGTAAGGGGTGTGACCATTGGAGTTATTCGAATAAATATATTTTACGACCGAATTCGAGTAGCGCGTAATTCGTCTAGTTAAATATAGAAAACACTTCTTCAAAATATACAAGCAAAGAATGACAGTACACAAACTTCTGCGCATGTCGAGTAAAGCTAACCCATATCGCTTGAGGAAGGTGGTAGATTTCATGGTTAAAAGAAGGGAAAAAAAGGAGCAACAGCACATAAATATAGTGTATAATTATTTAAAGTAAGTAAAACTATTGTTATTTCAGTTCAATATAACTAATATTACAATTTTTTTACATATATCGTACTATAGAGTTTCGTACTCTACGTCCCTCATCCAAAAGATTATTATTCATTAAACCATCATGATATAGTACGAGATTTTGATCACCATTTACATTTACGAGAACATTCGGGTTGTCCAATTTTAAATGTCATGTTGTGTAGAACTGCACATGTGTTTATAATCGCGCCCGCTGTTCTTGGTGAAT
>OY720463.1:10129444-10144444 GCA_963082715.1 Harpalus rubripes
TCAGATCTAGTAATTTTTGTGTATCGTCGGGTGTTCCACAGGGTTCAATCCTTGGCCCTTTGCTTTTCCTGTTTTTTTGTGAACGATATTGTCAATGTAGTTTCGCACTCTAAATGCCTCCTTTTCGCTGATGATTTCAAACTTTTTGAAACTATAGCAAATATTAATGATTGTATTAAATTACAAGAAGATTTAAATAATATTTATGAATGGTCGCTTAGTAACAGACTATATTTTAATAGCGATAAATGTGAGGTATTATCATTTTCAAGAAAAATTAAGACTTTACAATTTAACTATTTTTTGGATACTCAGATACTCAGAAGAGTCAACGAAAAAAAAAAAGATCTAGGTATTATTTTCGATGTAAAACTTACATTCAACCCTAATATAAATATGGTAATACGTTGCGCATACAAAAATTTAGGTTTTGTTATGCGTGTTGCCTTTGATTTTCGTAACATACAATGTTTAAAAAATTTATACATGTCATTAGTTCGCAGTAAACTCGAATATTGTAGCATTATAAGGAATCCATATTATTCGTATCAAATTTCAAATATTGAAAATGTTCAGAAAAAGTTTTGTAAACGCTGCTTTTATCGGCAGTTTCATACCTGGCCTGACCTTGATTACAGCTGTTTGTTAATTTTGTTTGAGTTGGACACACTTAAATCTCGTCGAATTCAACAGCAGATATTATTCGTGTATAAAATAGTAAATAATTTAATTGATGATGCCAATGTCCTCTCTCAATTGAATTTTTATGTACGGCCTTGTAATACAAGGAGTTCTGTTACCTTTCACTTCAAGTTTTGTAGAACAAATTTCTTTCTAAATTCACCAATAAAATCATTATGCATTAGTTATAACTGTTATTCAGATGAACTTGATCTTTCTATGAACTTGTTGGAGTTTAAAAGGAAACTGACCGAACTACTGAGTAAAATAGATGAATTACATTAGGGATCTATTATATTTATTTTTCTATGTTCTATGGTATATTCTAAATTTACTATTTGTTATGTGAATTGTATCTTATTTTTTGCATCTATGGGTTATATTTTTTTGTATTAAATTTATATTTATTCTGTTATTGGGATTCGTCCTGTAGGATAAGCAAATAAATAAATAAAATGTCATTTTGCCGCTCATGCGCGACAAAGTAGAAAAAACGCTCGCTGCCCAAATTTTTAACTATACAATGTTGAAAAATGTCACTTGTCTACATTCTTAAC
The DNA here is from genome assembly GCA_963082715.1 of Harpalus rubripes. Lineage (NCBI taxonomy): Eukaryota > Metazoa > Arthropoda > Insecta > Coleoptera > Carabidae > Harpalus > Harpalus rubripes. The sequence goes on from OY720463.1 coordinate 10,130,683, forward strand.
AGAAACGTTTGGTCAGGATCAAGAACTAGTGACACTGTAGTTACACATTTACCACCTTCACAAGTTAATCTGCTCTGTCGGTATATTACATAACCAAACAAAATGCCGCACTGCTGTGAAAATAAAATAACGCATTTATTTACAAAAACGAAAGTATAAAATGCTTAGATTAGACTGAAGCAATAGCTCAAGAAGAATGGAAAATAACGATAAATTAAAATTAAATATAAAATAAATTGTGTGAACAGTTGTGCTGCCACCTGCAAAAGTTTGGCGTGAACGCTCCCAATCGACATTCACTTTTCCACTACACTAGTTTAATGCACTTGAAACAAATAAATTATACAAAAACTTATAATATTCATTACAAAATTGGCATTAATTTTTTGTAAAAACGAAAGCCAAAACAATATCTTGAAGTCATATATGAATACGTTCCTATCTTCACTGCAAAACTATAGAATAGTACTGTAAGTACAAAGTGTACATTTTATTATTTTTTGTTATGGTAGAGAACTGTAGAAAAAATCTTGTGTGTGTTTCGAGCGCAAATGGACATTGTCGATTTCGAGAGAACACCGCGCTCCTGCGTCGCGCGTCAACAACCTCTCAATCGACAATGTTCCATTTTGCGCTCTTAATACACAAATAGCTATTTCGTACCTCCGTCCATTTTTACTAGTAATACAGAACTCAAAATCGTCCAGAAATGCGCTGTTGTTGATCTAGGCCGGCAAAAGGACTGTTCTGGTGATGTCAATTTAAGATTATTTTCATCACAAGAATTAGCAAAATGTTTACAATTTTTAGGGCTAAATCTTTAATTGTTGTAACTTAAATAACTAAATTGTGTCATATAAATAATGATATGCCATCTCGTTGAAACTCTCAACAGATATTCGTGAAAATTAATTGATACAATACAAAACTTTTGAAATTTGGTATTTAAGACATTTATTTTAATGAGGACGATATATTGGATGTTTTCTAAAATTGATAAACCGAAAGTACTGCTTTACAGGAAGCTATAAACAGATTTTTTTGAAAAAATATATTAAAACATCATTCAAAACTTGTCAAATTTGGTATTTAAAACACGTGTATAATTTGAAACAACATTATATTTTGACTATACCAATATGATAAACCGGAAGTGGTACTTAATTTGGAGCTCTTAACAGATTTTAGAGGAAAAACATTATAAAATATAATCTAAAATTTGGTATTACAGACTTTTCTATTTATTGGAACAACAAATTAGATTTTGTTTACGAACGATCAACCAGAAGTGATACTTTACTTAAAGTTCATTGCTATTTGAAACATGGAATTGACGGGAGGTTATGTGCTGGCCACATCAGATGGCTCACAAATGACCTTGAATAGTCATTTTTCATGAATAATAGTTTACCTACATGTTTTATTGGATAAAATTTTTGCACCAGACACCGACATGCATCTATGCACCATTAAATTTTTTAGCGTGCATAGATGCTACTTGAAAGTAGTAGTATCAGGATAACAGGAATGCATATAAAAATTACCAAATCTCTGGGGGCACACAAGGGGTACTTTACTTGAAAAAAATCGAGTTTTCTTGAATATTTCCTAAATTAACAGAATTAAAAATTTGAAAATTTATATCCAAGGTAATTATTTAACATTGCGTTCATATAAAAATTACCAAATCTCTGGAAGACACACACAAGGGGTACTTTACTTGAAAAAAAATCGAGTTTTTTTGAATATTTCCTAAATTAACAGAATTAAAAATTTGAAAATTTATATCCAAGGTAATTATTTAACATTGCGTTCATATAAAAATTACCAAATCTCTGGGGGCACACAAGGGGTACTTTACTTTAAAAAAATCGAGTTTTCTTGAATATTTCCTAAATTAACAAAATTAAAAATTTGAAAATTTGTATCCAAGGTAATTATTTAACGTTGCGTTCATATAAAATTACCAAATCTCTGGGGGCACACAAGGGGTACTTTACTTGAAAAAAAATCGAGTTTTCTTGAATATTTCCTAAACTAACAGAATTAAAAATTTGAAAATTTATATCCAAGGTAATTATTTAACATTGCGTTCATATAAAAATTACCAAATCTCTGGGGGCACACAAGGGGTACTTTACTTGAAAAAAATCGAGTTTTCTTGAATATTTCCTAAATTAACAGAATTAAAAATTTGAAAATTTATATCCAAGGTAATTATTTAACATTGCGTTCATATAAAAATTACCAAATCTCTGGGGGACACACACAAGGGGTACTTTACTTGAAAAAAAATCGAGTTTTTTTGAATATTTCCTAAATTAACAGAATTAAAAATTTGAAAATTTATATCCAAGGTAATTATTTAACATTGCGTTCATATAAAAATTACCAAATCTCTGGGGGCACACAAGGGGTACTTTACTTTTAAAAATCGAGTTTTCTTGAATATTTCCTAAATTAACAGAATTAAAAATTTGAAAATTTGTATCCAAGGTAATTATTTAACATTGCGTTCATATAAAAATTACCAAATCTCTGGGGGCACACAAGGGGTACTTTACTTGAAAAAAAATCGAGTTTTCTTGAATATTTCCTAAACTAACAGAATTAAAAATTTGAAAATTTATATCCAAGGTAATTATTTAACATTGCGTTCATATAAAAATTACCAAATCTCTGGGGGCACACAAGGAGTACTTTACTTGAAAAAAATCGAGTTTTCTTGAATATTTCCTAAATTAACAGAATTAAAAATTTGAAAATTTATATCCAAGGTTATTATTTAACATTGCATTTATATAAAAATTACCAAATCTCTGAGGGCACACAAGGGGTACTTTACTTGAAAAAAAATCGACTTTTCTTGAATATTTCCTAAATTAACAGAATTAAAAATTTGAAAATTTATATCCAAGATAATTATTTAACATTGCGTTCATACAAAAATTACCAAATCTCTGGGGGGCACACAAGGGGTACTTTACTTGAAAAAAAATCGACTTTTCTTAAATATTTCCTACATTAACAGAATTAAAAATTTGAAAATTTATATCCAAGGTAATTATTTAACATTGCGTTCATATAAAAATTACCAAATCTCTGGGGGCACACAAGGGGTACTTTACTTTAAAAAAATCGAGTTTTCTTGAATATTTCCTAAATTAACAGAATTAAAAATTTAAAAATTTATATCCAAGGTAATTATTTAACATTGCGTTCATATAAAAATTACCAAATCTCTGGGGGGCACACAAGGGGTACTTTACTTGAAAAAAAATCGAGTTTTTTTGAATATTTCCTAAATTAACAGAATTAAAAATTTGAAAATTTATATCCAAGGTAATTATTTAACATTGCGTTCATATAAAAATTACCAAATCTCTGGGGGCACACAAGGGGTACTTTACTTTTAAAAAATCGAGTTTTCTTGAATATTTCCTAAATTAACAAAATTAAAAATTTGAAAATTTGTATCCAAGGTAATTATTTAACGTTGCGTTCATATAAAATTACCAAATCTCTGGGGGCACACAAGGGGTACTTTACTTGAAAAAAAATCGAGTTTTCTTGAATATTTCCTAAACTAACAGAATTAAAAATTTGAAAATTTATATCCAAGGTAATTATTTAACATTGCGTTCATATAAAAATTACCAAATCTCTGGGGGCACACAAGGGGTACTTTACTTGAAAAAAATCGAGTTTTCTTGAATATTTCCTAAATTAACAGAATTAAAAATTTGAAAATTTATATCCAAGGTAATTATTTAACATTGCGTTCATATAAAAATTACCAAATCTCTGGGGGACACACACAAGGGGTACTTTACTTGAAAAAAAATCGAGTTTTTTTGAATATTTCCTAAATTAACAGAATTAAAAATTTAAAAATTTATATCCAAGGTAATTATTTAACACTGCGTTCATATAAAAATTACCAAATCTCTGGGGGCACACAAGGGGTACTTTACTTGAAAAAAAATCGACTTTTCTTGAATATTTCCTAAATTAACAGAATTAAAAATTTGAAAATTTATATCCAAGGTAATTATTTAACATTGCGTTCATATAAAAATTACCAAATCTCTGGGGGCACACAAGGGGTACTTTACTTGAAAAAAAATCGACTTTTCTTGAATATTTCCTAAATTAACAGAATTAAAAATTTGAAAATTTATATCCAAGGTAATTATTTAACATTGCGTTCATACAAAAATTACCAAATCTCTGGGGGGCACACAAGGGGTACTTTACTTGAAAAAAAATCGACTTTTCTTAAATATTTCCTACATTAACAGAATTAAAAATTTGAAAATTTATATCCAAGGTAATTATTTAACATTGCGTTCATATAAAAATTACCAAATCTCTGGGGGGCACACAAAGGGTACTTTACTTGAAAAAAAATCGAGTTTTCTTAAATATTTCCTAAATTAACAGAATTAAAAATTTGAAAATTTATATCCAAAGTAATTATTTAACATTGCATTCATATAAAAATTACCAAATCTCTAGGGGCCACAGAAGGGGTACTTTACTTGAAAAAAAAATAGACTTTTTTTGAATATTTTCTAAACTAACAGAGTTAAAAATTTGAAAATTTATATCCGAGGTAATTATTTAACATTGCATTCATATAAAAATTACCAAATCTCTGGGGGGCACAGATGGGGTACTTTACTTGAAAAAAATCGACTTTTTTTGAATATGTCGTAAACTAACATAGATAAAAATTTGAAACTTAACATCTCAGTTAATTATTTAACATTGCGTTCATATAAAAATTACCAAATCTTTTTTTGAATATTTCCTAAACGAAGAGTTAAAAATTTGAAAATTTATATCCAAGGTAATTATTTAACATTGCATTCATATAAAAATTACAAAATCTCTGGGGGCACACAAGGGGTACTTTACTTGAAAAAAATTCGACTTTTTTTGAACATTTCCTAAACTAACAAAGTTAAAAATTTGAAAATATAATATATACGAGATAATTATTTTACATTGTATTCATATAAAAATTACCAAAATTCTGGGGGACACAGTAGGGGTACTTTACTTGAAAAAAAATCGGCTTTTCTTGAATATTTTCTAAACTAACACAATTAAAAATTTGAAATTTTATATCCGAGGTAATTATTTAACATTGCATTCATATAAAAATTACCAAAACTCTGGGGGGCACAAAAGGGGTACTTTACTTGAAAAAAAATACTTTTTTTGAATATTTTCTAAACTAACAGTTAAAAATTTGAAAATTTATATCGGAGGTAATTATTTAACATTGCTTTCATATAAAAATTACTAAATTTGGGGGAGGGGCACAGAAGGGGTATTTTATTTGAAAAGAATTTGACTTTTTTAAAATATTTCCTAAACTAAAAAACAACTTTTCTTACCTTAACAGTTTTAAGTTGTAATGTCTGTCCCGCTGTCCATTTGCTCGGCGACTCCTCGAGGTTGCAGGGCCCCATTTTTACACAATTGTACAAGAAATTTCAATTTTCAACAGCTCCAGGATCACCACAAACGATGTCTGTTTGTCCGCCCGTCTGCATAGCAGCTTCGTACAACTGTCCACAACAATAAACAACACTTGTAGCAAACGAAATCACAAATATATTAACGTATCGTTCACAAACACTGTCATTTTGATACCACTGCATCTGCTATTGCACTGTCAACGAGTAAAAATATAGAACATGTTTATTATTTAATACACATTCCCCGTATCTTTTATTTACATATTTCTTAAGTTTCATAACTCTAATCATTGTTGTACGTTTATAATTTATTAAATTGAAGTTATATTTTGGATCCTTAAATTGAACAGATGAGAAAGGAATTTCGGCCTTGGGAATCCATGAGGTATTTTTTTATTTTGTATAAAAATTCATTTATTATGTAATAGGACGTTTCGGAACTAAAATTTGTTCCATTTCAGCATAAATTGTTGATTACAATTGTCAATACAATTTGTACTATATACATGTCAGAAATTTGTTGGGTTTTACATTTTATAGATAGTGTTATACGCTAGTCAGGTCACAGCTATCATTGACACCAACCACAACCTATAAAGGTCAAACTACGTTGTTTGGATTCCCAAGACCGAAATTCCTTTCTCATCTTTATAATTTATTATTTTCATTGATGGCTGACATCTTTTTGTTATAAAAACAGGTCGCCATATTGTCAATGTTGCCACCAGTTGAGCACAAAAATTCTGAACTCTGACCAAAGTCAAAATATTAATTAAAGCTAAATAATATCATTTGCATATATTTTACGCGTCTATAGGCCATAAGTATTACAATAAATATAAAATAATTGCAAAATACACTATAATTTATGTATAATTATTTTAAAGAGCGGTGCGTTAGCCGAATGTTATGCATGTTACAGTACATTTTAACCTTAAATTTGAATGTCATTTAAATAATTTTATTAAAAATAATGGTGCGTTCGGCTTGCTAACGCTTTTCACTCTTTTGACTCCAAGTGTTCCTATAACCGTTCGGGTATGTACGATGGAGTACATAGATCTCACTCCTTGATCGTTCGGGTATACGGAGTGGAGTTAAAAGAGTTAACTCCATTTACTCTACCTCTGCATGGGGTTCAAGGAGTGCACATGCGTATTAGGTTATTTTTTGGCGGCTAATAGAAAATTTGAATTTTAATTTTACAGGATTCTGTGCTAATCATGCTAATTGTAATGTGTGCCTTAGTGCCTCGTTTGTTTAGCTATTTTTCTTTGCGGTATTGTAGTTGTAAGTATTTTTTTAAATAATAGGTATTCGTGCTGAGAAAATAGAGAAGAGTGATTTATTATTTTAAATTTTTATATATAATTCATATGTTATTTGGATTATAAAATAAATAAATAGGTAATTTTTAAATATTTTATTATTTAAATGCAGTACCTACAATTTTCTTTTTGTAAATTTAAAATGACAGCTGACATTTTATTTACTACACTCCTGTGCAAGCCGAACGCTTACTATATGCTCCGAAAGATCTGAGATCACGTGACAACGCTCCGTGCTCCACTCCAACTCCATTAGAGTTAACAAGCCGAACGCACCATAAACAATATACGCTTGTACCGTATAGGGCGCGAGCAGACACGTGACTCGAACGTCCTTGACGTCCTAGAAATCAGCTGATTTGTGTGCGCTTGTCATTTTGACAAGAACAATGTCACTTTGACAAGACCAATGTTTTGACTTATTTTAATTTTGAACTGTTGAGAAGTTATTATTTTTAATTTCTTGTGTTTTACTGCCTAAAATTTGCACATTAATAACATTTTAGCAGTTCAAAATCAAAATAAGTTTAAACATTGGTCTTGTCAAAGTGACACTGTTCTTGTCAAAACGACATGCGCACACAAATCAGCTGATTCCAAGTACGTCAAGGACGCCCGAGTCACGTGTCTGCTCGCGCCCTATAGGGTACCTTTATAACCAGGGTATGGCCATGGGCCAAGATCGCCGCCATTGTCGGTAATTGATTTTCCTATTTATTTGTAATGTGATATTATATTATAAAATAATATTAAATAATCACACTGTGAATTTAAAAAGGTAATAAAAATGAATTTATTTAAGATATATACAATTATTATTAAGACATACATTTATAGGTTATGTAGAATATATGATATGTGTTGTTATTATCAAATCTAATTTAATATCACTAGTTCTTAATTACATAATAATTATATATTCTAAACTTACCTTTTAAAAATTTAAATGATTGTGCTTAATATTAGTAATTTTTAGTTGTTTTCAGTGACAGTAATCGTGGTGGGTATCTTAACAAACTACACAAGTAAATAAGATAAAATATATTACTTACACTTTAAATACATATTAAAATGATAATTAAATGTGTTTTTCATTAAAATAAAACAAATAGCCACGAAAATACATAATACTTTGCGCAAGAACAACACATATAACAGATGTCCCGGTAATGGCGGACGAAACGTGAGCCACGCCATGGCCATACCCTGGTTATAAAGGTACCCTAGTACCGTATAGGGTACCTTTATAACCAGGGTATGGCCATGGGCCAAGATCGCCGCCATTGTCGGTAATTGATTTTCCTATTTATTTGTAATAAATGTGATATTATATTATAAAATAATATTAAATTATCACACTGTGAATTTATAAAGGTAAGAAAAATTAATTTATTTAAGAGATACACAATTATTATTAAGATATACATTTAGAGGTTATGTAGAATATATGACATGGGTTGTTATTATCACATCTAATTTAATATCTGTAGTTCTTATTTACATAATAATTGTATATTCTAAACTTACCTTTTAAAAATTTAAATGATTTAAATTTTTAGTTGTTTTCAGTGACAGTAATTGTGGTGGGTATCTTAACAAACTACACAAGTAAATAACATAAAATATATTACTTACACTTTAAATACAGAAAACGGTTCGATTGCTAGCTATGTACAAGGGTGTCAGGCGTAAGGCTACCAATATAAAAAAAATAAAAATAAAATAGAACATCGAATAATTGTTATTAAGTAATTAGACAAAGTATACAAAAATTCCCTAATACAGGCAATTTTCGTGAAAGATTCCCGTTTTCCCTTTTTACCTCAGAAATTCCCGAAAAAGGGAAAATTCCCAGCAGTTAGCAACACTGGTGACGGAAGGCAAAAACAAGTAGACATAGAAAAATAAAAGGTTGATTTTTTCGTGTTGTCATGGGAAATTTTGATTTTAATCAAATATCAATTAACTTCAATAATTGAAGAAATATTAAATATTACGGCGGTCTCAGGGTTATGTGTACATTGACCCTTGATGGTAAATAGATCTTCCTTTAAATAAATGCCTGCGCATAATACTGAAGATTTTTATGGGTTAATTATTTTATTCTCTTTAAATTAGACACGTTTTATATCAAGATAAATGTATTTTTATTACTGTACAATCTGACATTCTGTCTACCTTATTTTTCTCTATATTTTCTCTCTATAGTTACATTACTTCTATGGTTACATAATCAATATTTATATATCAAATCTTGACACGCCCCCTCGAATTATATTTTCATAAAATATCAAATCGCTATAACAAATAGATAAATATTGATTATGCGAAATACAACATCATATAAAAAATTAATTATTTAAATTAATATTTAAAGCTAAATTTCTCAATTTGACAAATTTATCTTTGGGTAAAACTTTTGTGTGATAAATCAGCAATATTAAAATCTGTATTTATATATTCTATATCAATTATTCTTTTTTGATATAGATCTTTGATAAAATGATATCTAATATCAATGTGCTTGCTTCTCTTTGAATTTTCAAAAGTTTTGACCATAGATATTGCGCTACAATTATCAACTTTAATAATAGCTTTTTCTTTTGAGAAATTATCAAAATCTGACAAGATACCTAACAAGTTTAATATTTCTTGGGCTGCTGAAGATGCTGCACAGTACTCAGCTTCCATGGTTGAAAGCGCAATACAGCTTTGCTTCTTTGAGAACCATGCGATAGGATTTCCTCCGAAGAATGCTATGAATCCGCTTACACTCTTTCTTGTAGACTTATCTCCTGCCCAATCTGCGTCAGAAAAGCTTTCTAGTCTTGACAAATCGCTTTTAGTGTAATACAAACCAAAATCTCTTGTATTACTGAGATATCTTAATACTCGCTTTGCTGCTTTGCATGTCTGATCAGTTGGCTTGTCCAATACTCGACTTAATAACGATACTGCGAAAGATAAATCTGGTCTTGTAGTAACTGCTATGTATAGCAAACTGCAAACTAAATGACGATATGGAACTGTTGTATTCAAAACATTTTCTTCAAGTTGAAATCCAACTTCCATTGTTGAAAACCTTTGGCCACTAATCTTGCCTTATACGTTCCATCTTCCTTTTTCTTAAATACCCATTTTGTATCTATTGCTAATTCATGTTCTAATTTTTCTGCAGGAGACCAAGTACCTAATTTTTCTTGAGAATCTATTTCGTTTTGAATAGCCTTTCTCCAGACTTCTGATTTAATGGCTTCTTCATATGTTTGAGGTTCATCACTCGTCGTCAACATACAATAAGCTGAATATAATTCAAAATTTTTAAAATGTTTTGGAGTTCTTGTCTGTTTTCCTGATTTAGTTGTATATTGGTCTTCTTCACCTGGTTTTTCTTTATTTACTTCTAATTCTTCGTTGCTATCTTCTAAGACTTGTTTAGTTGACTCTTCATTTATATATATTTGATATTTAAATTCCGTTACTTTTTCATCAAATGTTACATCTCTTGATCGAATTATTCTTTGATCTTCTGGTATCCATAGTCGATATCCGCCTCCACAATATCCTATCATAACTCCTCGTTCAGCTCTTGAATCAAGTTTCTTACCTTTTGGTAATTTAGTGTACCATGCACGACATCCAAAAATTTTCATTTTAGAAATATCTTGTCGTCCATTCCATAATAATGATGGTGTTTTCCCCCTTTCCAAAGTACTTGTCGGTGATCTATTTAGTTCGTATGCAGAACATTTTAAAGCTTCGCCCCATAAGTACTTCGGAACACCAGAGTCAATCAATTTTGTTCTAACACGATTCAGTAAAGTCTGTATCATTCTTTCAGATTTTCCATTCATCTGTGGAGAATAACTCATTGTGTATTCTAACTTTATTCCTTTCTTTTTCGAAAAATGTTTAAAGTTATTTGATGTAACTTCTCCTCCATTATCTGATCTTAATCTTTTTACTAATACTCCATGTTGTCTTTCTAATTCTTTAATGAAATTTATTAAATTTTCTTCTGCCTCATCTTTTGTCTTCAGCAAATGAATTACTACAAATTGTGAAAAGTCGTCGACTATAACTTGAAAATATCTTTCATCATTTTGAGTCATTGGATTCACAGGTCCACACACATCACAGTGTAATAATTCACCAATATGAGTAGTAGATTTTTCGTGTTTGTAGAAAGGTAGTCTTTTAGCTTTTCCTTCAACACATGCTTTACATTTTTCTCTTGAATACGGCAATCCTAACTGACGAAGTCCTTCTCTCCCAAGATGACCTAAACGACGATGCCATAAATTTTCTAATACTAATGATCTACTCATATTACATTCTTCATTCTTCAATATTTTTGCTCTAAGTAAATAAAGATTACGTACTCTCTCACATAATATTTTAAATCCTTGACCATTTATTATCATTTGCCTTTTTATAATTAGTACATTACTAACTTTTGAAGATAGTTTGCTTACTGATAACAAATTATGCTTCAGTGTAGGCACAATAAGAGCTTCTATATTAATCACTTTACCTTGACAGAATACTCGTAAAGTACCCTTTTTCTTCGCTTTCATAGTTGCGCCGTTCGCTATATGTATCATAATTTCGTGTTGTAAAATTTCGACATTATTCATAAATTTTTCTAATTCTTCTTTAACTAAATGATTACTTGCGCCTGAATCCATGATAAATATATCATCATTATTTAAACTTATTTGGTTTTCTTGAACATTTAATGCAACGAATGTGATGTCAGATGCATCATGTGCCTTTTCTTCGTTTTGTCTGGTCCCTTTGTTTAGATAACCACGATTATAGTTCCTAAAATTTCTCCTTGTTCCTCTGCCATTTCCTCAAAACATTCCTTTTCTTTTTGGGCATTGTGATATATAATGTCTTTTGTCACCACACAGGTAACATCCGGAGCCTGTAGATTTGAAGCTTACTTCATCTTGGTCTTCTTTGCTATTCTTCGACATTTTGGTTCTTAATTTTGCTTCTTCGTCAAGTAACCTAGCCTTCACAAAATCCATTTTAATATCTGGAAGTGTTTGCAGTTATTACTACATCATATTCTTTTGTCAAAGTGAGCAGTAGATGACATATTCTATCCGTTTCATCAATTTTGGAGCCAAGTTCTTCTAATTCGCGAATGACAGAATCGAATTTTAAAAAATGATCTTCTAGATTACCATGTCGATCGCATTTAAGATTTATTAATTTTCTCCAAAGAGTTAATTTTGAAAAAGCACTGGATCGAACAAAAATTGCTTGGAGCGCATTAAGCATATCTCTGGCTGTTTTGGCGTCTTTAATTATATCTAAATGTTTATCAGACACTCCCTGTATAATTATCGCTTTTGCTTTTGCATCACTTATTAGATATTTTTTCTTGTTAGCGTCATCAACTGGTGGCTCTTCAGTTATTACATTTTTAATTTGCTCCTTTTCTAATACAGACATTATACGAAATTTCCAATTATTAAAATTGCTGCCTGATAGCACAGGCACATTTATTGCAACGTTTGACATTTCCGATTTCAGAAAGTTGTACCACAATTTTACAATATTATTACCTTTATTACGTTCTCTGGGCCCATAACCTTTTATGGGTTAATTATTTTATTAACTCTTTAAATTAGACACGTTTTATATCAAGATAAATGTATTTTTATTACTGTACAATCTGACATTCTGTCTACCTTATTTTTCTCTATATTTTCTCTCTATAGTTACATTACTTCTATGGTTACATAATCAATATTTATATATCAAATCTTGACAAAGATGAAGATTAAATATATCGTATATTTAACCGGTGCTTACGTTTTGGTAAGTATTTTCCGTTATTTCATTTTTCTTTCTAGCGTATTTTATATAAAGGCTGTTCAAATTTGAGGTTGCTTTTTGAATTACCCGCCATTTTTTTCATATATTTATACATATGTATATGTCGTGTGACTGTTGACATTTGTGTAGTAAAAGCCAGAGACAGCATAACTTTTTTTATGGAACGCTATTCGCGATTCAAGAAAAATGCTAGCCAACTAGCGGCCATCTTATGACGCTCTTAAAAATGACGTGACAATGTGGCCGGCATGTAAACTATTATTCACGAAAGATGACTATTCAAGGTCATTTGTAAACTGCCTGATAACAACGACCAAATATAACTAGACAAAACATTCCCTATCCCTCCTCACTGAATGTTTTGATTTCGACTGGCCAGACAGAGAAACTAGAGATAGAGATATGTCTTGTCTAGTTCGAGTATTTTTCACTAGAGGCCACGTAGTATTAGTCTAGTGTTTAGTTTGAACATTGCTCACTAGAGGCCACGTAGAAGCATGTGTATTTTGTAGTTGTAGTGGTTTTGTGAGTGACATGTTGGTGCTTCTTGAATATTAAACCTTCTAAATTATTTAATGTTAACCTTAAATGTTAACCACGAAATTTTAACTAAGAACACTTGCGCCTCTAGTGAGCAACGTTCAAACTAGACACTGATACTCTACGTGGCCTCAGTGATGACATCTAGTGAGAAATACTCGGACTAGACATGACATCCCTATCTCTAGTTTCTCTGTCTGGCCAGCCGAAATCAAAACAAACCATATGAAGTTTTGTATAGTTATATTTGGTCCTTGTATTTCGTATGCACAGGCGTGCAACATGAAGTATTTATAGACACATTATAACTGAAAAAATAAGAGTAACTTATTTGAAAATTATGCTTCTTTCTAAATAATGCCTTTCTGAAGGATTTATGTTCTTCACTTATGTTTTTGCAAAATTGAAAAACATAGACTTAACTCTAAACTAAGGAATAATAATTTGATTTAAACGGCAACGCCACTGGGTAAATATTAGCACAGAGGGCAGTGTAGTAGATCATTAGGTATCTGTAATTCTACGACGTATGTCATTTTTTATTTATAGTAT
>OY720463.1:10154444-10216944 GCA_963082715.1 Harpalus rubripes
TGTGAGTGAGTGTGAGTGAGTGTGAGTGAGTGTGAGTGAATGTGAGTGAGTGTGAGTGAGTGTGAGTGAGTGTGAGTGAGTGTGAGTGAGTGTGAGTGAGTGTGAGTGAGTGTGAGTGAGTGTGAGTGAGTGTGAGTGAGTGTGAGTGAGTGTGAGTGAGTGTGAGTGAGTGTGAGTGAGTGTGAGTGAGTGTGAGTGAGTGTGAGTGAGTGTGAGTGAGTGTGAGTGAGTGTGAGTGAGTGTGAGTGAGTGTGAGTGAGTGTGAGTGAGTGTGAGTGAGTGTGAGTGAGTGTGAGTGAGTGTGAGTGAGTGTGAGTGAGTGTGAGTGAGTGTGAGTGAGTGTGAGTGAGTGTGAGTGAGTGTGAGTGAGTGTGAGTGAGTATGAGTGAGTGTGAGTGAGTGTGAGTGAGTGTGAGTGAGTGTGAGTGAGTGAGTGTGAGCGAGTGTGAGTGAATGTGAGTGAGTGTGAGTGAGTGTGAGTGAGTGTGAGTGAGTGTGAGTGAGTGAGTGTGAGTGAGTGTGAGTGAGTGTGAGTGAGTGTGAGTGAGTGTGAGTGAGTGTGAGTGAGTGTGAGTGAGTGTGAGTGAGTGTGAGTGAGTGTGAGTGAGTGTGCATGTATATGTGTGTGTATGTGTATGTGTGTGTATGTGTGTATGTGTGTATATGTGTATGTGTGTATATGTGTATGTGGGTGTATGTGTATGTGTATGTATGTATGTATGTGTGTGTGTGTGTATGTGTGGGCGCGCGCTCGTGCGTGAGGGTGCGCGTGTGCGTGCGTGCGTGCGCGTGCTCGTGTTCGTGTGCGCGTGCGTGCGTGCGCACTCGCACTCGAGTGTGTGTGTGCGTGTGTGTGTGTGCGTGTGTGTGTGTGTATGTTGGATCCACGATTTCTCAAATACTATAAGACTAAATATATTTTTAATTACGGATTCCTCAATCTAACAATAATGAGAAGAGTTGATTAAGTTTTGGTAACAATTGAACAACCAGAAGCAGTAGTTACAAGAAAAAAATCATCTAAATATTATTTATCGAAAATTTATGTAAATATTTGTATTAAAGAACGTTAAATTCTTTATTCGATAAATATAAATTCATTATTATATCTTCTATAGATTTAGAAATAAAGAAATGCATATAAAATAATTTGATGTAATAAATCTCAGATCAAACTACTTGAAGGCAAGAAATTCAAATGTTTGTAATTGACACATAAATATCACTGTCAAAAATATTTGTATGTACTGTCAAAAATATTTGTACATGAAAATACAAAAAAAAGTCAACGCAATTGAATATACGTAAAAAAGAATATAAAAGGAATTTGCGAAAAAATGACGAATATAAAGAAAAAGAAATATATATATATATATATATATATATATATATATATCTGGCGAGAGGTTATGTGCTGGCCACATCAGATTTTTTTATGTTAATTATTAATATGCTTTCTCTTCATCAGAGCACAAATACTTCGAAGTACAAGTACAAACAGAAATTAAATCAAACGTCAAACCATGTGCTCACTGCATCAGCCGGTTACAGCTGTCAGCGTTAGCCAATAGTAGCCAAGGTTTAGGAGCATGCGCATAATTCCAAGTTGGGTGTTTGTGTGAGATAGACTTATCCAGAAATGATATTTCCATTTCACAGTGTTTCCTTCACCTACTCTTATGGGAAAGATACGAGCATTAGCAATATGTATTATCTAGTAGCTGTAGTCATTACAGTCGTTCAGTTACTCTGTGAAAATTACACCATACAGTGGACCATGCATATTTTGCTCATAAATTTGCGATTGGCTTTACGCATACTCTAACATACACATATTTAATATATCCGACTAATTTTTTATTAAGATCAAAAGAAAATTTACTTATTAAATAAATTTATATTATAATTTATGCTTTAATTATTGTAATCTCAATACTTGTCATTGTCAATTTTCTGTAGCGTGCACCACCCAGTACAAGATTTTGTCGAATAATATTTTTTGAAAAATAATTTCAGCTTGGAGGAATTGCATTTACAACATGTGGATCAATAATGATATCAAGGCATACAGTTTCCAATGAAAAATATGGTTTAAAAGAGTATAGTGAAATACTAGGACTTGGTATATGTTTTATTATTGTTGGTTTATTTGGGTATGCAATGTATATGAAGTGTTTAGAAAATATTAAGAACAAAACCTTATTGAAAATTGTAAGAGAATGCATTCTTACAAATGCCTATGTACATAATTTATAATTTGATTGCAGTATTTCACACTTTTAATTATCGTTTATGGACTTCAGCTAGTAATTAGTATAATTAATCGCGTCAAGTTACCTGTTAGTGAGAAATCGAAGACTGAATTTCTGAAAAATTATTTTGACGATTTTATTTTGAGATATGGTGAAAGCGAAAGTGAAGAATTTATAGTATTTATGAAAAACGTGCAGACAGAGGTTGGATTTTTTATTTAATTAGGTGTATGATTTTAATCAAATGTGGGAGTTTAATTATGTTGAAATTTAATGATTTTTCCACATTACTGCAATACTATACGAGGTCTGTTCGAAAAGTATCCGACCTTATTTTTATTTACGGAAACCTGATGCATTTGAATCAAGCGTGCTTGCATGATCCGACCTTGAACCTTCGTGCGCATGCGTGAATTTTTTCTCGCCTGTTGATAGCGTCTGTTGCTGGCAAGCAGCAATTGAATGAGTAGTGTGTAGTGCTCTCGTCGGTTTTTCATAGCAAGGAAAATGACGGAACGACTGGAGCAGCGCTATTGCATCAAATTTTGCCTGAAACTGGGCGACAGTCAGTTGGAAACCATTCGGAAGATTCAGACGGCTTTCGGTGACAATGCTATGGGCATCACACAGATTAAGGAATGGTACAATCGGTTTAAAGACGGCCGCACATCAGATCATCGCCAAAGTGAACGCTGTGGTGATGTAGGACTATGTGAGTATCCGAGAAATTGCGGACTTTTTCCGCATATTCCATTATGACCGAAGATTTGGCCATGTAGAGAGTGGTGGAGAAATTCGTGCCGAAGCTGCTGACGGCGGAGCAAAAGCAACTTCGTATTGAAGTCTCACAGGACATGCTGGAATCCACAAACAGTGATCCCGACTTCAAGGACACCATAATCACTGGTGACGAGTCCTGGGTGTACGGGTATGACCCGGAAACCAAATCCCAGTCGTCATAGTGGAAAAATTCCACGTCACCAAGACCAAAGACTCCCGCGGTGTGGTACACCACGACTACGCACCACAGGGTCAAACAATCACCAAAGAGTACTACAGGAGTATCCTCCCTCGCCTACGTGATGCTGTGCGGCGCAAGAGACCGGAGTTGTGGTCAACAGTAAATTGGCGCCTCCATCACGACAATTCTGCTCCAGCACATTCCTCGCACTTGATTCAGACTTTTTTTGGCGAAGAACAAGACTCCTGTGGTTCAACAGACTCCTTACTCTCCTGATATGGTCCCTACGACTTCTGGCTGTTCCCCAAACTCAAGAGGCCATTGAAAGGAACGCGATTTCAGACAAGAGAGGACATTATGGCTGCAACGACAGCCGAGCTTAACTCCATTCTGAAAGAGGTTTTCTCGGAATGCTTCTGACAATGGCGGCACCGCCGGGAGAAGTATGTGGAGTCCCAAGGAGACTACTTTGTTTAATTCAAACACCAGTCTTTCCAGCGATTTCCATTCTTCCTAGCCGGTCCGTGGGCTTTGTAATTAGGGCAGAGAACGTCATCCAACACTTTTCTTTAGGTTTAACTAAGAAATCGGGATGAAAATTATTTTTTCTTCAAGCTTATTATAATATTCATATTATGCTAATGTACACACACTATAGAAGATATTCATTGTCTTACTAGTACAAAAATGTTAGTGTCATTGTTCACCGCTGGCGGCGGCAGTCGTCACAGCAACACATATTATATTGAAAATTGTTATTTGACAGTTGTATTGTTTTTGTTTCGTAGTATACACAGCCAGCTTAGGCTGAAATTGCAAACACTACAATTAAAAAATTCCAGAAAAATGTCAAAAAAATCTTTGAAACACTCGAAGAAAAAATAGTATATGTCATTCGGAGTAGAACGCCCTTTTTGTGTTTTACCCAACTTGCCTAGCCTCGGCTAACGCCTCGGCCGAAATAACTGGGTTCAACACAAAAAGACCGCTTTCTACTGCTAATAACATAATATATTATTTTTTTGTCAAAGCACGTTTAGGAAACTTACCAGATGTACAACTGCTGCCAGCCGACATACACATGCCTGGCTTGTCTGGACAACAATAAGTACCCTAAGGACACAATTTCATTCACAGAGCTTGGAGAAATCCATTTGATAATTGCAATAACAGCTGAGCGATGCTAGCGCTACGGCCAACCACGGACTTCAAGGGAAACTGGAATATTTAATTATTATTTATGGTATTCATGTGCTATTTGTATTTTATAATTTTAACTGGTCATAATTATCACGGAAAAGCTGGAAAATTATTTTTTACTTATATTTTAAAGTCACAAAATAAACATTTTACAAACCCGGGCCTTCAGCCAATCAGACATCGCGATACAACACCTCCGAACCAATAAGATTGCACATAACATCTCCGTCTTCCAACGCGCAAATTTCAATTAAATTTTATCCAAATTCGAGTATAAATATCGCTAGCAGAGCTTAAGAAATTAGTTCTTGCAATAGCTGCGTCGGCTAAACCAAGAAGAACAGTCTGTCTACAGCTTCTGTAGCCTAGAAGAATTTTAATTGTTGTATAAAATACAGAGTTTGTTTACAGTTCAAAGTTAGAGTCAAAGAGACAGATTGTCAAAACAACTTTTTTTATTCTTGTTACATGTTTGTACAGTTGGGTGATCAGAGAAGGTGAAGAAAATAATACCGAATAAACATGA
The DNA here is from genome assembly GCA_963082715.1 of Harpalus rubripes. Classification (NCBI taxonomy): domain Eukaryota; kingdom Metazoa; phylum Arthropoda; class Insecta; order Coleoptera; family Carabidae; genus Harpalus; species Harpalus rubripes. Next base: position 10,159,384 of record OY720463.1, read on the forward strand.
CAGCAGAAGCATCCACCAGATCAGAAGGTTGCATGTTCAAATCACGTCGGGGTCACCAGTTTGTTGGGATGAGACTCCAAATTCCCAACTATTTTTATTTCGATCAGAGAAGGACAATATTTGGTGTAGTTTCTACTCGATTTATTAAATAATTTTATTAATACAAAATAAACAAACTAATTAAATAAAAGATCATAAGCATATTCTCGAAGAAGCCGGAGTTCTAGCAGTTCTTTGTAGGCGGCTCGAACCAGCTGCAACCGTGGGTCCGCAGGATGTAGACGGCTTCTGTCGATGGCCCGGAAACAGGAGCTCGAAGGAGAAATTCTCTTCAGTTTGTAGGCCTCCTGGCCTGATTGCTTATTCTGCTGAGCTAGTGCCCTCAAAGGCAGCCGCCGAGCAGTCTGGAGAAATCTAGGTCGGCCTCCGAATGATGGAGAGGTGCACACCTCGATGGAAGATCGGGCCGTGAAGACCGGCTCGGAGAGACTTGCGGACTTGATGATCCTCCGTTGTCGGTGTCGGACCTGGCTCGTCCTTCGTCCTCTTGAATTTGCCGTGGTGAAGGCTGTTGGACTAAGAATTTGGTTCACTAGACAAGACCTAGCCTGGTAACCTGTTGGCAGGTGGTAAAAATGTGACCTTCAGCGAGCTTTCTTGGCTGTTGCAATCTTGGCTGGAAGCTCGTCCCTCAGTAATCTAATGGGAACGCCGCGCGCTGGCCAGACGATCGATAATCGTGACGTGTACAGCGCTCCACATAACGCGTAGTGCTTCGCAGCTGTGTAGCACTACTTGCTTGAAACCGATCGATAATATGACGCTTAACACGTTGAAAACTAGTTCTCGCGCCAATTGAATAGCCTATTATGTTCTTTCTGAAGGCGCGACGCAACAGTACATTTGGTGTGTGTCAATAAAATGTATAAGTTTTACACATTTCACAATCATTTACAAATAAAAATCCTGGACTTCTGACTAGCTATCCGCAATCCTAAACTACCCCAAAAACATACAGTTCACAGATTGGCGCCCGAAAGCAGTAACAGCAAACCCAGAGGTAGGTACGCCACAACTTTGAAGGTGATTAGGTTAGGTTAGGTCGGATACTTTTCTAACAGACCTCGTATGTCGAGACCTAATTCGCACATACTTGATATTATGTACGCCGTAATGATGGGAAGAAAATATTGCAAAATGTTAACATTTTTTTTCTCCGGTATTTTTTAATATTTTACAAAATATAAAAGTAAAAACGCTTTAGATTTAATAGAATTTTAAGTACCAAGGGCGTTACGATAATGATAATGCCAGGAGGGCGACAAGGATCTAGCCCGAGGGATAGATGTCGTCCGATGGTTATTATCATCTAGTATCGCTCGTGGTGCATATAAGATTTTATGTCTCACTGAGTATGCGAAATAAGTTTCATTTATAATTTTAAATACAATAATGCTTAAGCTTTGACGTTGCTAAGGATGTTGTTTAATTGTTTTGTTTATTATCAACATATATTTATGTATAATAGAGTTTTTCTTCAAGCGTATTATAATATTCATATTATGCTTCTGTACACACACTGTAGAAGAAGTTCATTGTCTTACTAGTACAAAAATGTTGATATTGTTGTACTAGTAAAAAAATGTTAGTTAGTTATATTGAAAATTGTTATTTGACAGTTGTGTCGTTTTTGTTTTGTAGTGTACACAGCCAGCTTTAGCTGAAATTGCAAACAGTACCATTAAAAAATTCCAAAAAAAATGTCAAATTATTCTTTGAAACGCTTGAAGAAAAAATAGTATATGTCATTCGGAGTAGAACGCCCTTTTTGTGTTTTACCCAGCTTGCCTAGCCTCGGCTAGCGCCTCGGCCGCAATAGCTGGGTTCAACACAAAAAGACCGCTTTCTACTCCTAATAACATAATATACTATTTTGTAGTCATATATACTATTATTCACGAAAGATGATTACTGAAGGTCATTTGTTTGAAGAAAGAATACACAGCATTTTATAGCAGTAGCTTAACAACACTTTGTACTAGAAAGAGAAAGATTATTTGACCTATGTCTATTTAATTTGTGTGGTGTGACAGTTATACGTAAATAGTGGCATTACTTTCTAACACACTATAAAAAATAATAACATATGTCGTAGAATTACAGATACCTAATTATCTACTACACTGCCCTCTGTGCTAGTATTTACCCAGTGGCGTTCACGTTTAAATCAAATTGTTATTCCTTGGTTTATAAGTTAAGTCTATGTTTATGTATTTTGCAAAAACATAAGTGAAGAACATAAATATTTCAGAAAGGTATTATTTATAAACACTTTAAATGAATTACTCTTATTTTTCAGTTAAAATGTGTTCATAAATATATCATGTTGCACGCCTATGCATACGAAATGCAATGAAGTTTACTGCAAGCAATATTATATCAGACGGCTCACTGATGACCTTGAATAGTCATCTTTCGTGAATAATAGTTTAGTTGTAGTTACATGTAAATGTCAAATCTTTACCACTGTTTGTAGTTTTAATATTCGCCGCTAGTTAGCGTTTTCATATTTGAAAATCCCAATATGTGTTGTGACAGTAAATTGTTTTTAAGGCCCTTTTCATAATCAGTTTTAAGTATTATAATTAAATATGATATCTGTGTTGTGCTTTCAATGCTGTTTTCTTATTATATTAATTGTTGCAATCAATTAATGTATTAATTGTTATAAACAATCATTATTGTAATGAATTATAATTAAAAATAAAATAATCTTCATTATATACCGTTCATATTATTTTTAATTTCAAGTCCATAAGCAATGATCGAATTATAATGAGGGCATAATAAACTATTATGCCCTCACATAATACCCCGGTCGTTATAGATATGTTTATATACACAGTATCTTAGCAATAAATACTTCATAATACTTTAGTGAGACATAAAATTATTTTAACATATAAAATTCCCCCATTGTGGTCTGTAAGAGAAAATATTAATATAGACGTTTCATTTAAGCCATTCAGCAGATGGCGCTGACATCAGTGCCAGTTTCAAGTAGCCGAATTTACATTGGGTAAACGTGTCTCTTATCTTCAATTTCAGCCAATCAGACAGTTCAAGTCCATGTCCTATTCTCTACAATACTGAATGGCTTAAATGGATAACTATTCAAGGTCATTTGTGAGCCGTCTGATATATTACTTGCATATAACTTCACTGCATTTCGTATGCATAGGCGTGAAACATGAAATATTTATAGAAATATTTTAACTGAAAAATAAGAGTAATTCATTTGAAAATTGTTTTTTTCTAAATAATGCCTTTCTGAAAGATTTATGTTTTTCACTTAGGTTTTTGCAAAATACAAAAACATAGACTTAACTTATAAACCTGTTATAAACCAAGGAATCATAATTTGATTTAAACGTCAACGCCACTGGGTAAATATTAGCACAGAGGGCAGTGCTGTAGATAATTAGGTATCTGTGATTCTACGACATATGTCATTATTATTTATAGTGGGTTAGAAAGTAATGACACTATTTACGTATATCTGTCACACCACATTAATTAAATAGACATAGGTCAAATAATCTTTCTCTTTCTAATACAAAATGTTGCTAAGCTACTGCTATAAAGTGATGTGTATTCTTTCTTCGAACAAGTAACCTTGAATAGTCATCTTCCGTGAATAATAGTATATATATATATATATATATATATATATATATATATATATATATATATATATATATATATATATATATATATATTCATACGTAATATAACAAGTGATATGATTATCATCGATGATATTCTCGACTGAAACCGAGTAGGACGAGTGAAATGTGCTGCTTCGGTTTCACGAGCAACATCTTCGATTATTAATCATATCACGAGCTTATATTTAATGAGAGAATATAATGAATTTTTGCGACACATTGTGTGTGCTGCTAACCTAACTTTTAATATATTGTATTACAAAATGGGTAATTTGACAATTGCCTTATTATTTTCATCGTTAATATCAACCCAACGATTATCGCACATTTTTATATTCAAAATTAACTGTCAATGTCAAATAACGAAAACAAATCCCTTAGTAACGAATATAAATAATGTGACAATTTTTTTTTCTTTTATCATCGCTGTGATAGACATCATGTAACTAGGGAAATTCTGAATGTTGATTGGCGGAAAACATGTCACGTGACTCATGAATTATATTCTCATTTAAACACATTTTGAGTTTGGCCTTATTCTATACTTAGCCGAATGTCAACTAATGCGACATTCAATTTTTGCAATTGTTTCTAGCCAATTGAGCTTCTATGGCCTGCTACTAACTATTATCAGAGCATCCCTCGTATTAGTTTTAAAATATGTTTTAAAAATTCTAATGTAGCCAGCACATTACCTTCCGTCAGTTCTATGTATTTTGTATAAATGTTATACAGAAAGTTCCTTGCAAAAGATTCTATTTCTTGTACATTACTTTAAGGCAGTTGTACGTATTTTATACAAATTCCATACAGAAAGTTTCTAGCAAAAGATCCTATATATCCAGTAAAATTATAACAAATACACAATATCAACTTCACTTGACACTGACACCTTTCAATCAGAATTTTCTTAATATAGCAGATGTTTGCAGAGTTATAGCATAGCTGTCTAATATAAGACATTTAATTTCTTTATAATTTTGTAACTTTATATCCATTTAATATGAAGTATAAAATACATTAAATGTGGAAAAATTATATTTAACATCGTTTTTTCAAGAAAAACTGTTAAAATCTTAAAATGAGGGTACTTTCGGTTGACCAATTATAATCAAAATCTAATCAGCTCTTCACATGGATGTGCGAAGAAAAATACGAAAGAATTATTATTTTGGAATTGTCGTATTAGAGTTATTGCATTAGAAAATTTTGTTACACACACATGCACACACACACACACACACACACACACATACGCACGCACGCACGGACGCACGCACGCACGCACGCACACACACACACACACACACACACACACACACACACACACACACACACACACGCACGCGCACATAGACATCATCATAAAAATAGTAAAATCGTATTGTAGGGACTCTAAAACGTGCTTATTGATCAAAAACTCACCACCGAATTTTTTGACCAAAGACAATACCTTCCTTACCTAAAGGTGACGGAAGGTAAAAACAAGTATAAGAACTCCAGTTTTGTGTGATAGGTTTTGTTTTTGTCAGAATAAAAAAAAATTAATCTAATTTTCCACTCGGAAGACATCGTGTAACTTCGGGGCTTCTACCGGCGGGATAGCTACACCTTTTTCCATTTAAGCCATTCAGTATTGTAAAGAATAGAGCATAGTCTTGAACTCTCTGATTGGCTGAAATTAGAGACAAGAAATGAGTTTAACCAATGTAATTTCGGCTACTTGAAATTGGCGCTGATATCAGCGCCATCTGCTGAATGGCTTAAATGGAACAGAGCATAGGCTCTTTTAACCTGATTCGTAGTTTTTGGAGTTCTTTTGTTTTTCGAAAAATTGTCATGAATTTCTTATTTTAAGAAATATTGAAAAAAATTCTTTCAAAATTACCTTTCGGCCCTATAAAACATTTTCATTTACAATTATTTTTTTCAAATGACAAAATGGCGATTGATCAAAAATTTCAAAACAAGATTATTTGATAACCACTCCATCGATTTTCGAAAATAAAACATCTACTATGTATATAATCCTTGAACTATCTACTACATTAGTCTTAAATAATCACATTATACGATTATTTTAGAAAAAATGCTGCGGTATGACCGGCCCTGCCGATTACAAACGGATAAATAAAACTTTACCGCAGAGTTGTTGTCCCGGGACGTTAGAAATAACCGAACCTTGCATATCTCCCTACGAAGATGGTTGTGATGAAAAGCTTTATTATGCTGTTGTAAACTTCGTGCAAGTAATCACTTATGTGATGATAGCTCTTTCTATTATACCGGGGGTAAGACATCGTATTATACAAGCTGTTTGAAAAACATTCCGAAAAATTTCAAGGGTAAATAATAATATTATGTTATTGAACGAGCGTATTATGATGGCTATTATTCAATCGGATCGCCTATGAGGCGCGGGTGGACACGTGACTTTGACAAGTGCTTGTAGGGCCCAACAAAGTTGCCCAGTAAAATTGTAAAACTAGTTATTATTAATGAATATCATGTTGTTTTATTTTCTAACACATAAATTTAATTTTTAAAATATTTTATATAAAAATAGAGCGATTAGTGCTGCCATCTATAAGACAAAGATATATGGTGCTATTCTGTACCGTTCTATAAGCTATATAGACTGTACAAGTAACCAACGTTACAGGATGTAAGCATTGAACTCTATACTAAACGTACCTGGAAAGGCCTCGTCAATGCGGAGTAAATGAGAGTCAGTGAGGCAGGCGCAAAGAACAAGGACAGACGTAGTGTGCAGTATTTGTGTCACACTCTAACGTATGTTTAACTCCATTATTCATATATCGAGAAATAATGTTATAGTTGTAGTGTATGTGCAATTTATAACGTCTATTGGCATTTTATTGAAAAATGGTTATCAACTGTGTTGCTTACGGTGGCAATAATTTACAAGATGGAAGAAATAAAATATCTTTTTATACGTAAATAACTAACCTACAATATTTCATGGATTTAAAACAATAATTTGGGAAATTATGCAGGAAATGATCGAAAAAATACTTTCTTGGTTATTTGTATTTATTTCTGATTTCCAATAACATATTATATTATGGTTCTGTAGTATTTTCCACATGATTTATCAATTCGTAGGATCGTAGTACCATAATGTAATCGTCAGTTATTAAATTAATTGAACTTTCTGTATAGGTTTCCTTTTAAACGACCAAATATTCTTAAATATTGGATCCAAGCAATACGAAGAGAAAAATGGAGTCAAATATTTTCTACAAAACTGTACATTTCACAGAAAGACAATTTCGGTGTATAGTTAAAATGAAATTTTATTGAAAAATAAAATGGATCTAAAAAAATTGATGCAAAATTCAGCCCTTACTCACTTTTTGCAAAATTTAGAAGTTTTTCAACCAAAACATCCAATACTAGAAGAATATATATGTGAAGACTTACATGAAATACAAATAGTTGGAAATATTATTAATATTTTCTTAAAATGTAGAATGCATCTTTATGCAAACTTATTAAATTTTAAATTACACGGAAAATTTTCAAGTATACGCCAAAAAATGACAAAGCTAATATTATTTAAAAATTGTTATGATAAATTATGCCTTTGTATTTATTTTGTACTTATTTTATGTAATAAATAATATTTTTACTTATTTTGTATAATAAATAAATAATGTTTTTAATTTCAACATATTTTATTTATTAACATTAAATTGTGTTTTTAATTATTAAATATATCGTTAATACAATAAATTAAACATTAAGAGCATTGTGTACTCCTGAACTAAAATATGAAGCGAAAATTCAAATAAATTGTTCCCGTACTAGAACTAACATTTTAAAAAATTCGATATTATACAAACATACTTTTGATATACTTTAAAAAAGAATGATTAAAATCTATTAATATATAATATTAATAAATTTTGACTTTGATTTAAAAGAAACAAGAAAAAATGTTACCGATTTTTCTTGTCCCATTAAAATCAAAGTCCAGTAATAATAATAATATTTTTTTTTAAATGCAGGTTCATATCATAAAAGCATGACTGTCTAATGTTTAATTTTTTAAAATGTTAATAGATAGTACAGTAACAATTTATTTGAATTTACGCTTCATATTTTACACAAAGCTCTTAACATATCAATCGCGCCTTTAAGCTAGAAAGAGATAGCAATACGTCACAATAGCGGGTTGCATAAAAATATGTTACCTCAGTGGTTTGTATGCGCGTGGCCTTTCCAGGTACGTAAAGTATAGAGTTCAATGGATGTAAGTAAATTGCTATTCTGTAACCAAGTTACAGTACTGTAAGCGTTACAGAGTTATAGAAATTTCTATAAGTCTTACAGCGCCAAAATCTTGACTGTAAAGTATTTACAGAGCATATTGAAACGTCAAAAATATATTTTAAACGTCAAATATATATTTTATATAAAAATTTAAACAAATTTTGAAATTAGAAGCAAAAGGTAACAATTTTTATTATAACTATTATTAAATGAAAGACATATGCTCTGTTCCATTTAAGCCATTCAGTAGATGGCACTGGCAACAGCGTAAATCTGAAGTAGCCAAAATTACATTGGGTAAACTTGTCTCTTGTCTCTAATTTCAGCCAATCAGAGATGTCAAAACTATTCCCTATGCTCCGCAATACTGAATGGCTTAAATGGAACATGGTATAAAAGGTAATTATACATCCTACCAATTCTTATAGATATTTATGTTTAAAAAAATATTTTAGCATGAAAATAGACAAGATTTTTGCAGACATATTAAAATCCATTCAGATCAGTGTACGAGATAATGAATTACATTACTAATTAAGAAATGTTTTAAACAAACTCATTGTAAAACTTTAATTTAAGTGACTTTTTTTCTTTAATATAAAGTTGAATAATTTTAAATAGCTATACTTAAGAATTTGTCATAATTATTGATTCAAAGCTAAAGACAAGAGCAGTTTCCGCCAGTCGAGATAATTTGAAGAAAACCCTACCTACTTGTACGAGTACAAATTAATAGTAGAGAACTGTACATAGTTTCATAGAGTAATTGAAACTGTCATTGAATGATGACTGCATAATTAATATTAATAGATCACACTAGTGAGGAGAATAGATTACAAAAATTAAAACACAGGAGATAAAAAAAAATATTAACAATGACAAGCATTGATTACAACAATGACAAAAATTGATTACCTGCAAATAAAAACATAACGTATTTTGATTTAATAATTATTATATTTCATTTAATCATAAACCTATATATTACATATGTGTAAATCTGATGTATTTATAGTAATTAATAATAATGAAAAAATCGTGATGGAATCTATTGCTTATTCAACTCCATAAATGTATTATGGAATATGTATCTTTGAACCAACATACCTACCATCGTTTCTATTTCAAATTTTTTAGAATGCCTACAAAATGACTGTCAAATATACTGTAGCATATTTGACAGCTAGACAGGAATGAAGTTAGGCATTCTATAAGAATAATTCTGTAGCGAGACTTGTTATAGAGAGAATTACAGAATAGGTAATTTTACTACTCTGTAAGCTGCCGTCTTACAGAGCTCTATAGCTTATAGAGCCTATAGAGTTACAGTCTTACAGAACAAAGTTATAGAATAGCACCATTCTTGGCGCGCTAAGTTTGAGGAAACCATCAGTTCATGTTAAATGATCTATTTTTATAAAAATTAATTGAAAAATTAAGTTGAATGTGCCAGACAATTAAATAACATGATATTCATTAATAATAACTAGTTTTACAATTTTATTTATTAATTTTACGCTTAAATTGATTTGGCAACACAGACAAGTTACACAAGCTGTACACTTGGCAACCTTGTAGGGCCCTACAAGCACTTGTCAAAGTCACGTGTCCGCCCGCGCCTCATTCTGCTCATTATACGCGAGTAGAATACGATATTTTATCTACACCTGCAATTGAAATCATATTATACCGGGTGACACTGAAAAATGATCCACTCTAAATAACTTTCTTATTTATAATTATTTTTAATTTAATTTTAACTTAGATTTTTCAAGTAGTAAGGAAAGTGAGGTTATATCAGCTGGTTCTACAATTTCCAGAGGTGTACACAATAAGTTTTCACTTTCGTTACCATCTTCCATTTTTCTTCGTTTAAAAATTTTTTTTTTCGTGATTCCGTCAAGTTTCAATCATCAAAATCGTTCAGGAACTGTCAGATTACTGCAAATATTATAAAAAATCTATAGTTGAGTATTTTTAGTACAAAAAAATGACTATTTATAGGTTTTGAACATAATTATAATAATAAGTAATTATAATTAAATTTGCAGTGAAAAATCCAAATAAAATTTTGTAGATTTTTCAGGTTATGATGTAGAAATGAAATGCCGTGAAAGGTACAAAAAATGATTTATGTTGACTTAAATGTAATATATTTATAAAATTCATTAATTTGAAATTAAAATATTCTGATGTTACCAACACAGAAAAGTTCCCTAGAATTTAGAATTTGAGTAATAAACAATAATAAACAGAAAAGTCGGCACATAAAATCTTGTCTATCACATGTCCAGAAACCGTTTTGCGGGTCTTTGCTTGCGCATAACCGCTAAATGAAGATGATTGTGAACCCTCAACAATAAATTTGACAATTCCGTGTCTTATGTACCCCCAGACCGTGGATTATGAGTCATAATCCACGGGGCGTGGTTAATGAATGGTATTTTGTATCCATGGTTACGTACATAATCAATATATTATTAAACAGGTGTAGATAAACCCATATATTCTCAAATGAGCCGTTTCAGCAGTAGAACAAAAAAAATATTTCAAGTAGTAACCGAAAACAATTAAAAGAAAGCAATTTAATAGGGGATTCCACCATTTTTTTTATATAATTTTATCAGAAAGTATAAGTAAAACTAAGACTATTGGTGAAAATCCGGTAAAAATTTCCTATTAATAAGCGAGTTATGATCCCCCGAAGTTTGAAAATATAGATGTGACGTCACGAATACAAGTTCTTATATAAAACTGTTTTCTTCGTGGATCTAAAATGTTCTTGAAATGTATGCTGTTTTTAAATTGTATTTATAATAAACAAATTAATATTATAACACTGTACAAGTCTACATGCTTTATAATTGCAAGTGTATCAAAATTATTAAGTTTAATGCAAGAAATTTATATTGAAATAAAAACTGTTTGAGAATTGCAGTACTGGACTGGTAGCCACGTGTCCGCCATTTGAATTTGTCTACTTCCATTGGTAGTAGACTCCACCCCCTAACTCGGTATTCATTATATATTTATAGGTGGTCTTTGACTCGCCAATCAAAATAATATATATTGAATTCATATGAGTGACGAGCTGCTAAAACAAAAACCCCCTTATTTCCGAAGTATTTCAATTATATCATTTTATTTATTTATTAATATTCATTATTAAGCATCTTCTTTCACTATTTTTTACTAATTTCTCTTAATTCGATTGAGCTGTAATCCCCTATTATTACAAAATTAATCCTCTCTGTTTTTACCTCCCGCCATACTCATAGCTAAGGTAATTCCATGTTTAAAATAACAATGTGCTTTAAGTAAAGTATCACTTCCGGTTGATATTTCAAATTACATACGAATTTTAAATACCAAATTTGACAAGTTTTGGATTATATTTTAATATATTTTTTCTAGAAAATCTGTTAAGTAAAGTACTATTTCCGATTTATCAATTTTAGAAAAAATCTAATATGTCGATCTCATTAATATAAAAGTATTAAATACCAATTTGAATATCACTTCCGGTTTATAAATTTTACCCAAAATATAATCAACGATGGGGTCTCCTGGCCGCGTGCCTGAGTGTCTGTTCGCTTATCTGTGGAGCCGGGTTCGATCCCGACCGACGCCAAATATTTAGAAATTTAAATGGCACAAAATTGACTCCTGTGGTGCATTCTCCACGCCAGCAATGAGTGCCCGCACGGTACAAATATGTCATCATTACCGAAATCTGCGTACAAAGCAAATTGGCACACCCAGCAATGGGTAATATGCCGTGATGATATATTTATTTATTTATTTATATGAATGCAGAAAGCTTAAATACGGCAAATAATTTTTTTTGATGTTTGGTGTAAGAGTTATCGTGGACGAAAAAAATCGTCACACACACACGCATCATCGTAAAAATAGTAAAAACGTATTGTGGGGACCCTAATTCGTGCTTATTTACTGCAAACTCACTATCGAATTTTTGGATCGATAACAATACCTCCCTTACCTACGGTATGATGGGAGGCAAAAAGTATTAAAGTAAATATTTAATGATAAAACTAATACTCGTAATTTTCCTGACAATCTTTGTTAATGACTATTAATAATAATTAAATATTTCATCTTCCAGTTCCTTTTCTGTGTGTATCTTTATTATGCCAAACCCGAGGAATAAAGCGAGGACTAGATCAACTCCAATAGCAGTGAAACACCCAAATATATACTGGGAATACCTTGGTATTAGTTCCGAATTTTCCCAATAAATGCCTTCATTAGAGACCCTTTTGGATCTATTGCCCAAGAAATGTCACCCTTGGGGAAACATCTGCCTGGTCAATGTATTTTTTTTTTGTAAACGCTGTTTGACGTGTTCAGAAATTGATCCGGAATTTTTTAAGTTCTCTTAAGAATTGCGGCTGATGTTACATTTTGGTTTTTAATGTCCGCCATTAAAAAATCACTGAACACGTCAAAGAGCGCTTACGAAACAATTCATACCGACATCTCAGATGTTTCCCTAAGGATGCTACTCGGGTAACAGATTCAAAAGGATATCGGTTGTCTAGTAGAAGATTGAACTAGCGCCCTACCACTCGCCAGAAAATATTATTATAAAACTTTTAAAAAATATTACTATATTCACACACATGTTGTAATGATAAATTATTGACGTTATATTATAAATGTATGTTGTGCAGAGTTGTTTTCAATTTAAAATAAAACCTTTGTTATTTATTAATGTGTATAAATTGTATTACGAAGTAATAGAAAAATGTTCATAATTTGATGTTATTAATAACTCAAAGTTAACTTCTTCATAATAACAATAATATCGGCATCAAATTACAAGCCTTTAAATTCGACCCTTATGTGTTCTGTCAATAGTGTATACTTTGGCAGTATTGTTTTTGCTTAGGACAGTGCTTCATATTTCGCGCTATACTCTGACGTCACACTATTCTATCCCATTATCCAATGTAATTTTCATACGTGTCCATGATTATGTTTTATTCAACTGGCCCTAGTGTACAATATGTAAATATGAGCAACGTCCATAGCCTTACAAATATTTGTAATGTAAATAATAAATGATCGAACATTAAAAGAAAATTTAAAACTGTAAATTGGTTATTTATTTTGTACCTATCACCCAAAAAATCGGACAACCATTAGGCCTAATTCTGTAAGCAAAATTGTTAAAATAAACAACCATTTTCAGTTGTTAATTTCAATGTCAGTTGCTAAGTTCAAAATCACAATTCACTATTACATCAAGTGGCTAAAATTTAACAACTAGTCGTTACGTCGAGTTGTTAATCTAGCAACTGCATTTCTCTCGTCGTTAGTATTGAACAATCGTTGGTAAATGGTTTTTCTTGAAAATTTTGTGTTAGGAAATAAACTATTACTGGAAATAGAGGGACGACTGCAAAGGTAAACTATTTATAAACTAATACAAACCTACATGCCCAATAGTTATATACATTTTTAAACAAGATTTTAGATTTATGCAAAGTAAATTGCGAGATGTTAGTAATCCATTCCCGATCCTGATATGGGGAAAAACTATTTACAGAGATTGTATTATGTATGAATATATCGAAAATACTCCTACCTCCGGTGGTCGACTCTTGGAGTATCCAGATGGCAGAAGGTAAATCCGTCACACGTCACACGTCCAATTAAGTTGGTGTGACTTTTTGGGCTGTGATCACTTGTATGGTGATGTATAATAATAGGTATACGTGTATGTTTTGAAATTAACTATATTTACACTATATACAAAGATACAAGTTGATACACTGGTTGAAATATAAAATGAAGTTCTTGATTTACTGTATAGTTACAGAATCGTGATACATACTGATTTTATTTTTTTTGTGTTGTCTTGAAGAGACCTTTGGTCCCACCCTAAATAATTTTAAAATGTAATAGGGAACCAATCCCAATCTGGACATGTTTAAGAATATAGTTTTGAGGATGGGAGAGAAAGTCGGCTGAGAACAGGAGAAAGCTTTTTATTTTTATGACGGCAATTACTGGGATATTTTCTGCTTAGGCTTAGACTAAGGATTAAGTTGTAAAGTACAAATGGGAAAATACGAAAGATTCTGGAAAGTGCACAAGGGATTTTATTGTCTATTGTTGACCCTAAACTAACAGTTCATCTATGCAGATGTTCTGTTGTCAGGTAATCCTAAGGCGAACTGAACATACCGCCCGCCTTGAACCGTCAGTGTTCAAAACCTAATTAGAATTAACATGATTATTATAAACACAACCTTTTGTATAGATTAAACGAAACCATAAAATTAAAATGAGTAGTGTCTAGGTGGAAATGGGCAAGGGGGCTAGACACTTAATGCTCCTTTTGTAGACTCCTATGGCGGTCTTCACAGTTGCCACTCGTACGATGTTGTCTTCTCCAGGATGAAGCTCCACAATGCGTCCCAACTTCCAGGACATTGGTGGTGTGTTGTCCTCTCTAATTGTAACTAATGTTCCTACTTTTATGTTGTCTGTATTGCCTTGATGCCATTTGTGTCGGACATTAAGGTTATTTAAGTATTCATTGTGCCATCGCGACCAAAATTGTTGCTTAATCATCTGTAGTTGTAGCCACTGACTCAATCGGTTGTTGGGGGTGTCTTGAAGGTTAGTTTCAGGTAAAGTTTTTAAAGAGTCACCAATCAGGAAATGGCCTGCTGTGAGCGCCGAAAGGTCATTGGGGTCAGAAGACAGAGGGGTCAAGGGACGAGAATTGAGGATGGCTTCAATTTCAATTACAAACGTATTAAATTCTTCGTATGTGTATAATGACTTATCTATAGATCGATGTAAATGTCGTTTAATTGATTTAACCCCTGCTTCCCATAAGTCGCCAAAATGCGGGGAACGTGGAGGGATAAAATGCCAGGTAACATTTTCAATAGCAAGATTATGTTGCATGTCTTTATTGAAATCTTCGGATTCAATTAAATTTTGTACATCTTTAATTTGGTTTCTAGCGCCTACAAAATTTGTTGCGTTATTTTTTGCTTTGCCCCTTCTGGCGAAAAATCTTTTAATGGCTGCCAAACATGATTCTGTAGTCAAATCTGTTGTCAGTTCGAAATGAACAGCTTTGATAGCGAAGCATACAAATACAACCACATACGCCTTTATACTATTGCGATTTCGAAGTTTTTTTTCTTTAAGTAAAAATGGACCGCAATAATCAATGCCGACATTTTCAAAGGGTCGCGACTGAATGACTCGATTTTCAGGTAAAGATCCCATTAAATACTTAATTTGTAGTGGATTACTCTTGCGACATGTAATGCAATTATATATTATTTTACGGGTTATATTTTTGCCCTCTACGGGCCAATAGGTTTGTCGTACAAGTTTAAGGGTTGTTTCTACACCAGTATGATAATTTTTATTGTGTATATCTCTGATAATTATTTTAGTTACATGACTGTTTTTGGGTAACAATATCGGATGTTTACTTGAATAATTAAGTTTGGAATTATCTAATCTACCCCCTGCGCGTAATATTTGATTATTATCAATGAAAGGTGAAAGCGGTAAGATCTTACTTTTCGTTGGAATATTTTTATTATGAGATAAACATTGTATTTCTTCGTGAAAATATTGATTTTGAACTAATTGTATAACACGCATATGCGCATTTTGAATCTCATCTACAGTAAGTTCATCTTGTTTTTTAGTTTTGGTTTTATAATTTGATAGCCAACGTAAACAATAAGCTACAATCCGAATTAATTTAGTTAGAGACGGATACTTATTAATTAAATTATCTGCGTCTAATGAAACGGAAAGTGTTATTTTGACTCGTTTTTCTGGTACTTCTATTTCAGCTATATTTTCTACCGGCCAAAGGTCTTCGTATTGTGAAAGCCATGCCGGGCCTTGAAACCAATGTTCATTTTCAATTAATTCGCATGGCATTTGACCGCGAGAAATATAATCAGCTGAATTGTCACTAGACGAAATATGATACCAATTATCTGCCTTAGTAACATTCTGAATGAGAGACACTCTATTTGCTACGAAAGTGTTCCAAACATATGGAGGTTTGTTTAACCAATTTAATACTATGGTCGAATCTGACCAGAATCTAATTGAATTATAATTTATGTTTAATGCTGTAAAGGTGCTTTCAAACAATTTGGCTAATAACGCTGCTGCGCAAAGTTCAAGTCTTGGGAGCGATATAGTTTTAATGGGTGCTACTCGTGATTTTGAGCACACGAGAAATGTGGCATGCCGATTTAATCTGTCTGTAGTTCTTAAATAAATGCAAGCGCCATAAGCACGCTCACTTGCGTCACAAAACCCATGTACTTGAATATCTATACAATTGTCCTGCAAAATTCTTCGCGGAATTTGGAGATCATTGAGGTGGCATTTGATTTTTTAAGTTTGACCATTCTGTAAATATAAACAGCGGAACTGATTCATCCCAATTTAAATTAGCTTTCCACAGCTCTTGCATTAAAATTTTCCCTTTAATTACAATAGGGCTTACTAAACCTAACGGATCAAATAACTGCGCTATTTCGGACAAAATTATTCTCTTTGTTAAATGCCTTTCCGTATTAAAACCTTGTAAGGAATAATTAATAGTGTCGTTTTTTGGATTCCACTGAATGCCTAATACCTTTTTTGAGCCGCTGGAATCAAGTTGAAAACTTTGATCAGTGCAAGGAACATCCTGAACTAAATTTTGATTATTAGATGCCCACTGACGCAAATTGAAACCACCTAAATTTAATAATTGAATTAATTGATCTTTTAGTAGAATTGCGTCGTTGAAAGAATCCGTCCCGGTTAAAAGGTCATCCATATAAAAATCGCTAACCACAACCTTTGCCGCGAGTGGATACTTGGCTCCATCGTCATTTGCCAATTGTTTTAAGCAACGTACCGCTAGAAAAGGTGCTGCGGTAGTACCATATGTAACGGTGTTTACTTTGAACACTTGAATAGGTTCATCCTTCGAATTGCGCCATAATATTTTTTGATATTCCGCGTCACGTTCATCAACTATTATTTGACGAAAAATTTTTTCGATATCCGCGGTTAAGACATATTTATGTGTGCGAAATCGTAAAATAATGGACACAAGATTGTCCTGAATAGTAGGGCCTGTCATCATGAAATCATTTAGTGAGCAATTATTATGATTCTTGGCTAAGGCATCAAAAACTACGCGTAATTTCGTAGTCGTTTTAATGCGGAGTTATATGACCCTTCCAGTTTGAAATTATTGTTTTTGAATGGTATGCGCACTATATATCTACCTGTTTGATCCCGTCGCGTATTTTCTGCAAAATGTGATTCACAAGCTAACTCTTCTTCCGATTGAAATATTTTATTTGGTATCTCCTCTACTTCCCAAAATTTTTGTAACTGTGTTTCTAAATTGTTAGCAGTGGCTAAACATGTGATAATTGTATGTACAGATTTGATTAGGTTTGTAATAACTGCTTCGCCAGTAGTTATCCACCCAAAACGGTTTTTTTTTGTAAAATAATGGAATTATTACAAAGTTTGATTTGGCCCATTTGAAGTAGATTATAAAATAATGAACATCCTATTAATGCATCAATTTTATTGGCTTTGTGAAATTCAGGATCAGCTAATACGATATTACGCGGTATTTCTATTAAACTACGATCTACATTACGCGATGGTAAAGGACCCGTAATTTTCGGCAGTGTAACTAAATTTAATTCATTTATATAATTAGATGCCTTTGATTTGATAATTGCTTTTACGTAATATTTTGAATGAGTGATATTATGTCCCAAACCGCTAACCGAAGCTCAAGCATATGTTTCTCTAAACCTAGACAAGTTCTTCTGTTATAAGATGACATTGAGAACCGCTATCAAGTAACACACGGCATTCATGCTCTTTGTTGTTTTTATCTAAGATTTTTATACAAGCAGTACCAAGTAAAACCTCTGAGTCAAACGAAACTGTTAGAGCGGTCTTTGCTACTTCTTCTGATGTAGAAGCTATTTCGTTCGAACTTGAGTCTTGAATTTTATTCGATTCAAAATGCAACATAGTATTGTGCTTTTTTGAACAAATTCTGCAACCGCTTGTTTACAATTTATTGTTTTGTGATTGTTTCGCAAGCAATTAAGACAGAGTTGTGCATTTCGCGCTGTATCGGCACGAGCTCTAGTTGATAATGATTTAAATTTTGAACATGAATATATAGAATGAAACTCTGAACATATTGGACATTTATAATTTGCGCCTACACAAGCATATGTACGTTTATTATTGTACCCGGACAATTGTTTTTGTTTAGTTTTATCAGAGTTATCTAATTCATCTCCACGCTCTTGTTTTTTGAGAAATGTTAATAGTTCTTGATATTTGGGCATGTTTTCGTTCTCAAGACTGCGTTCCCAAGCTCTACGTGTGAATTTATCAAGTTTCGTTGTTATGATATAAACAAGAACTGGATCCCAATTTGTTGTATCCTGTTTTAAAGCTTTTAAAGCATTTACATGCAGTTGAACTTTTTCTACCAATAATCCAAGATTCGTAGGTGAGTCTTTAATAATCTCCGGTATTTCAAAAAGAGATTTTAAGTGTGCCTGAATAATAAGACGCGGTTTGTTATATTTTTGAATTAATAATTCCCATGCGACTGCATATCCTTCCGCGGATGCACATAAGGCACTGATTACATTGGCCGCATCTCCCTTTAACGCATTTTTCAAAAAATGAAATTTTTCAACTGGTTTTAATGTTTCGTTATCATGCACTAATGACTTAAAGGTATCATGAAAGGTATGCCAATCAATAGGAGTTCCGTCGAAAGGGGTGAGCTCAAATTTTGGAAGATATGAAGTTGATTGTTTCACTTGTAAGCTACTCTCGGCATTATTTAACGTATTAGAGTTATTGTTAATTGTTGCTACTCTAGTTGCTGTTGTTATCTCTCGCAATTTTTTTTGATAATTTTAGAACATTCAAAGTAAGTTTTTTCAAACGCGATTCGTTGATTATTAAGTTCGGACTCTGAATTAACGTCAGACTGTTTAGTTTTTTCTGCACGAATTTCAATTTGGAGCTGAATATCTAAAAAAACTTGATTATGCTCTTCTAATTTTACCTTTCGCGTCTGCAAATCATCAATATCTAAATCTTGTTCCGTGGTTAAAAATGTATGCAAACGTTTTAGCTGTCCCGTTACAACGTCGCGTTCTTTTATTAGGGTAGTTAAATTTTTCGTCATATTGAAATTGAAGCTGATAAATTATAAATGGCAAAATGGAGAGTGGAATAATGTGACTCTTAGAAACTTACTGTATGGTGCCCTCTGATATAGTTGATGTGGTAGACTGGCACTGCGTGGAGAATCTCTGCATTGATGATGATTACTCGAAGGATGATGTAGCGTCCTAAGCGTTGATAGTGTTGAATTTCTTATGAAACTGTTGCAATGACTGGTTTGCAAGTTTGATGCACTAAACACTTTACACTCACTCACAACAAGGCACTTTGAGTTGAGAAATGATGTTGGCTGATGATGTGAATTCGATGATTTTATGGATTCCGCTTGAATTACCGGATATCCGGCTCCGAAGGACCAAAATGTATTATGTATGAATATATCGAAAATACTCCTACCTCCGGTGGTCGACTCTTGGAGTTTCCAGATGGCAGAAGGTAAATCCGTCACACGTCACACGTCCAATTAAGTTGGTGTGACTTTTTGGGCTGTGATCACTTGTATGGTGATGTATAATAATAGGTATACGTGTATGTTTTGAAATTAACTATATTTACACTATATACAAAGATACAAGTTGATACACTGGTTGAAATATAAAATGAAGTTCTTGATTGACTTTATAGTTACAGAATCGTGATACATACTGATTTTATTTTTTTTGTGTTGTCTTGAAGAGACCTTTGGTCCCACCCTAAATAATTTTAAAATGTAGTAGGGAACCAATCCCAATCTGGACATGTTTAAGAATATAGTTTTGAGGATGGGAGAGAAAGTCGGCTGAGAACAGGAGAAAGCTTTTTATTTTTATGACGGCAATTACTGGGATATTTTCTGCTTAGGCTTAGACTAAGGATTAAGTTGTAAAGTACAAATGGGAAAATACGGAAGATTCTGGAAAGTGCACAAGGGATTTTATTGTCTATTGTTGACCCTAAACTAACAGTTCATCTATGCAGATGTTCTGTTGTCAGGTAATCCTAAGGCGAACTGAACAGAGATATTCAAACTGAGCAAGTGTCGTTTAATTC
The DNA here is from genome assembly GCA_963082715.1 of Harpalus rubripes. Classification (NCBI taxonomy): domain Eukaryota; kingdom Metazoa; phylum Arthropoda; class Insecta; order Coleoptera; family Carabidae; genus Harpalus; species Harpalus rubripes. Next base: position 10,179,699 of record OY720463.1, read on the forward strand.
GTAAATTGCATGATCTCACGCTTCAAGCATACTGAGTCAGTATATGCCCGAAGGTTTCGTGTTACAAGATGAAGGGTTTACATTTATTCCAAACTTATATATTTTAATTCCTAATATCCAACAAATTTTCAGATTCTCTCTCGAAAAGATCTAAATTTTTTGCAATTTATTTTCATTTATATTACACATTTAAATTTAAACAGCCATTTCAACAATGTCAAATTTTTATTATTTTTACTGCTAAAACTTCTAGACGATGGTCATGCGACATTCCTAATGATAAGATTTTTGAAATTTCGAAATCGATCGCATAGAATTAATAAACATGTATACTAAACTGGAGAACCTCATCAGATTCTCCCAACATTTAATTTCTGCGGCTAGCTATGGGTCTTACAAAGAGATTACAGGACAAAATTTCAATTTTTCAAGTCAATAAACAATTTACAAAATTTCCAACTAGCAGTTATTAGAACTGAAATGTAAAACTGGCTTTATTATTTAATTAGTCCAAAACTATGGTGAAATCTACCATTAGAGAATATTGTTCCGTGGAACATCTTGCTTATCACTCATTATTAAAATCTCAAATGTCAAACGAATCAAAATCTGTCACTTTAGGTTGTGAATAGAGCAGAAATATGTACAAATATTGAGAATCGACATGCCTTTTAACTCACTTGTTAATAACTTCACTACTATATTTAACAACGATTGTTCAGAACGACCGTTTTTGACAATGTCGTTAATTATGTATTTACTGAATATCAATTGAATGACAGTTGTTACAAGAGTTGCTAAAAATCGTTGTTAACTCTTAGTTGTTACCTAACGACTATGTTAACAACTATCTTAGCGAATTAGGCCGATTGTCTGATTTATCATTTTGGATGATTAAATTTTTCTTTATTTACTGAGAGCTGCTTTATAGAATCTAATTAATTATCTTTAATTAAACAATTACAAATTATTATACAAGTTAAGGTATTAGGTAACTAGTGCCCGTACCTATAGTCCGTACTCAATCTTGGACTTGAGTTGTACTCACGGTGTAGTATCTATAGGTGAGTGCACGACGTATTCCAATACATTACGAAAAATGGCTAACTAACTGGGCTAGTTCATACAGTGTGCCGCTAGATGTCAAGTTTTGTTGCGACCCGGTTTTTACACAAAATATTTAAAATATTAAATTATTCATATATAACGCATAATATTCTATATTTTCAATCATTACCTTTTATCTTTTGTCAGTTCTATGTATGTATTTTGTACAAATTCCATACAGAAAGATTTCCAAATATCCAGTAAAATTATAAAACAAAAAACAACATATGTCAAACTCACTTGACATTGACACCTTTTAATCAGAAATTTATCTTAGTACCTGTTTCTGTGGTTATAATGTAGCTGGCTACCGCAAAATTGTACATTTTGGCACCTTAAAAAGACTATATTTATCTTTATTTGACCCGTACCTTGTTGTGCATCTTGTAGCAAAACTGTTTCTGTCAAATGATAACGGGTCGCGTTAGCACCATTTTGTTTCCCAGTTACTCAGCCATGTCAACGCATCTCGCGCTCTCACCTATAGATACTACACCGTGGTTGTACTTGACCAAGCTGTACTTCGTACTCGAGACTTCAGTCTGTATTATAATGCAGCCTTCGTGATTCGTGAATTCTCGGCGAAGTTAAGATGGGGCTGGATCTGTTTAGTAACTTTTGTGTTTCTAGTGACATTTATGGTGTTTTTTTGCATCATGTAGGCGTTGTATGTCTGCGTACAGATTGTGAAGGAATGTAAACCGTAAACGTAACCAATACATTATTGCGAAACCGACTGTTGGCTTATACCACGCAGATCTCCACTGACCAGCTGCAAAATAACTTACCTACGTGAATTTTACACAATCACAATGGAATATAGAACGTAATCTTACTTGAAAATTTCCAGTTCCATAATATCGTAGACACGTCAATAATTGAATTAAAGGGGGAAATGGTAATCCGCGATTATTTACTATCGTTAAGTCGTGGGCTACCAGGGGTAAAATAATATTTATTACAATATCTTTTGAAAACCTGTGACGGCCCCTAAAATCCTTCTCATCGTACAGTTCAATAGGATTTGCTGCATCTCGAACATATCTTTTTGGCAATCTAGCATTATTTTGCACATTTTATACAAAATCAACAAATTCCTCATAATCTTCCATTGCTAAGAAGTGTAATTTACAAACTATCTACATGCGAAACAAATGTCAATGAGCGAAGCAATGCTTTAGGTTAGTCATTACCGGGCTCGAGCAAGACTCCACCGACGCATGCGCAGTACCTGCTTTTCACTTTCGAGACTCGACTATAGTAAACAATACTCGCCTCAAGTCTTGCTTAAGTGCAAGTTCAATCGAAGTCTCAACTATAGGTACGGGCATAGGTAACGAATAATAAGATATTTTTGTAGAAAGGGGACATTCTCTGTCAATACGTAACAGAGAGTGAGGTACATTATTATATTGGGAAGTGAATAAAGTTTATTTAGTGAAATGAATGGGTTTTAATTTTAATATACGGATTACCTTTTCCTTTAGACGCTCATAGTTTCAGGAGCGGGATAGAGTTCACGATATCCACAATTACAACGCGATTAAAATTAGTGCAGACAAATACAAGTGAAAGTGAAGTGTTTTGTGTGTAACTGAGTTTATTATAAGTGACATGCCGCGACGTGGCGACAAAAGGCGAAAAGATTGCCGACGATCACCAAGTTCTAGCTCTGATACCGTGTCGCTGAACGGTACTATAGCAAACGAGAACGACCATATAGTGTAAGTGATGTCGAAGCTCAGGGCGCTTCCAGCTCAAGGACCGGACAAACTAAAGACGCAACCAGTGGCGCCGACTATGTGGGTGCTCCAGGGCTTGAGCACCCGACAAGAACATACGATAGAGAACGATATATACGAATATACCTATTAAACCATATCTATATACCTAAAAGGAACATAGGAAATGTTCGGAACATTATATATTTATGTGGACAGGACCCTTACTGTGCGCGCATAAGCTTGTAGACGCGTGCCTGAGTGCTAGACAAAAATCGTTCACATCTACTATATATTTTAGCAAGCCACATTAGATGTTTGGGGTGTAATCTGTAATCGCTATGTTAATTTTAACATCCTGTTTAAATTTCTCAATACTAATAATAATAGGTAGACAGTGAATAAAAAATTTAAATGATAATACATTTGTTTCTACTGGCTACAAATTTTAACAGGCTGTAAAAATGTACATAATAGGTACGACACAGACATAAGTGCATATTGCATTAGAAAATCGAAAATAAACATACCCTGTCCAGCACGTTTATTGTAATGTAACTTAGGCCATGTATAATAGTCGCACATTGTGTTGTGCTTAGACAGTTTATCCAGATAAGTCAAGAATCAGTTAAATATATTGTCTTTTCTAAAATGTTCTGAGATCTGGCAATTTAATTTTGTACATGAAAGGGGAAAATATGCAGCTTCACATCCCTTAAAAATATATCTTTCAATTATAAGGCATTTGACCTTGAATGGAAAAAAAAAATTCGGCTGCGGCGCCTTTTTTCTTGGATACCTTGCATGACCAAAGTTTTTATGCACGAGCCGCCATTGTATACGTAGAATACTTTTTTTAGGTTTCGAGCACCCGACAGAAATATAAAAAGTCGGCGCCACTGGACGCAACTATTGTAATACTAGAACGCATAGTTGAAAAGTTGGTTAGACGATAAAATTAATGATTCAGATTGTCAGCGCAAGAATCAGGTAAAGTACGTAACTAAAAACGATTGCATTCCAGAATTCGTACCAGGTAACCCAAATCTTAATATTAACGCATGGCTCAGTAACATCGAGCAGTTAGCTGCGATTCACGAATGGGACGAAGCATTGATGGTATATTATATGCAATCACGTTTAGGTGGTATAGCACGACGATGGTACGGCAATTTGCCTGATTACAACCATTCGTCGCAACAATGGATGTCAATGCTAGTACGTGCATTCCCATTGTCACAGTGATTATTTTGCGTAAGATTATTTTTATTAAATTCATTGTTTTGTCTCTAATTAGCTATTTAGGTACGTAACCGATGCTGTTGGATAAGAGCTACATTTAATGATACTGGTATTCACGTATTTTATTTCAGTTTATTTCTAGATTTCAGTGTGAGAACATCGATATTATAGTGATTCAGGTGAGAGAGTTAATCTAGCATGTGTATGATTGTGGGTGTGAGTGCGCGCAGTACGGTGTATTGTAGTGGCCGCATCGTGTGAACCACGGATCACCTCAACTACAGATAGGACAGTTAATGTATTTTTCGAAATACAAAATAGTGACATCTACAGATTACTTCCATGAACTAACGCACACTGTCATGGCTTGGTCGGCTTGGTAGTTTGTGACATTGTGATATAGGAGACATGTCATGTATAAATTGAAATTTTGAATTTTTAAAATAAAAGACAAGAAAATTTAATATAAGTACATACATATATTTTAAATAATCACAATACAATAACTATAAATTCATTTCTAAATAAGTTTAAAATTACTTGTCAGATAGACATATACTTCTATTTTAATATTTGTTTATACGATGTAAGATAAAAGGATATTGGAAATGGTATATTTTATCATTTAATATAAAAGTAAACGTCTATTTGCTTCTTTGCACTCACACAGCACAACGAATGTTCATCAGCTTATTGAATTCTATATTACGTCAAAAAATAAACACAGTGAATACACTTTAAAACTAGAGAAATCGCGAAATAAATCACTACTGGCACTATAATTAAAACTATAAACTATTACAAATTAAATTACCAAATAAAAAGATGTTAAAGCGTACGTTCAATGACATGTGTGATGACTTATGTTTTGAACTCAAAGGTGACTTAATCCATTTTCTCATACACACACACACACACACATTCACACACACTCATACACACACACACATTCACACACCCACATTCACACACCCACATTCACACACACTCATACACACACACACACACATTCACACACACATTCACACACACATTCACACACACACATTCACACACACACACATTCACACACACACACACATTCACACACACACACACATTCACACACACACACACATTCACACACACACACACACATTCACACACACACACACGTACACACACACTCACGCTCACACACACTCATACACACACTCACACACTCATACACACACTCATACACTCACACACACTCACACACACTCACACACACTCACACACACACACACTCACACACACACACTCACACACACACACACTCACACACACACACACTCACACACTCACACACACACACACACACTCACACACACTCACACACACTCACACACACTCACACACACACTCACACACACACTCACACACACACTCACACACACACTCACACACACACACACACACACACACAAACACACACACACACAAACACACACTCACTCACACACTCACTCACACACACACTCACACACACACTCACACACTCACACGCACTCACGCGCACGCGCACACACACGCGCACACACACGCGCACACACATGCGCACACACACGCGCACACACATGCGCACACACACGCGCACTCACACGCGCACGCAAACGCGCACACACACACGCACGCACACGCGCACACACACGCGCGCACACACGCGCACACACACGCGCACACACACGCGCGCACACACGCGCACACACGCGCACACACACGCGCACACACACGCGCACACACGCGCACACACACGCACACACAAACAAACACACGCGCGCTCACACACGCACCCACGCACACACATGCACGCACGCACACACACGCGCACGCACACACACATGCGCATACACACGCGCACGCACACGCGCACCCACACGCGCACCCACACGCGCAAACACACGCGCACACACACGCGCACGCACATGCGCGCACACGCACACACACACACTCACACACATTGATTTGTAAAAAGGCTAAAAGGGTATTTAGACAAAACGAGCTGGAAATATTCAAAAATAAAAAGTTAAAATAACGCATGATTATTAATGTGTTTCAGCAATACTCTCCTTTTATGATTAAAACAACCGAATTTGTTAACCACTCCAAAGAACAAACTATTTTTGACAACCACAAAACACAAATTATGAAAATTATTATTGATCCATTATCATCAAATTGTGCTATTGAGAAATCAATATTTTATAAATTATTTCTTATATTCTTCTTTACCTTACTTCACCTAAATAACTTAATCCTGACCAGATTGTATTTCTGTTATTTTTACAGTACAACAAAGCAAATTATTTTATTCAAATTGAAAACTAGAATATTTCATTGTTATTTATTTTTACTAATATTTATATTCAAGAATTTACACACACGATAAATTGGTACATTACTTAATTTCTCAGATTTAAATTTAAAATATCTCATAATAGCCTTCAATAATCAGAGCTCGTATTAGATTGGGTGTTTGTGTGAGATAGACTTATGCAGCAATAATATTTCCAATTTCACAGTGTTGGCTTCAAGAAAAGCAAAGGATCAGCAATATATTATTTAATAGGTATATGGATAATACATATGACTCGTCCGCCATATTGGTGCCAAAATGAACACAGTAAATTATGAAATAAAAGTGCATTTCTTATAAATTTATGTAGTAACTAATTTTATAATTAAATATAACTTCCACGTTTGCCATATTATGTTTATTTAAAATAATGAAACAAAAAAAATACGGTTTCTTAAGATTTTTGAGGTTAGAGAAAAATATATGTTTTGCATAAGTATCTGTAAAATTTATGACCATTTCTCCAATAATTTGCCAGTTTGGAGCAGAACAACCCGTCAACATAGATCATTTCTATGATTAATAATACTGTAACACTAATATTGAACAATTTAAGTGGCTCCAAAATGGTGGACGAGTCAGCTGTGATATATCTAGTAGCTATAGTAATGACGCTGACGTCACAACATGGCAACCATTTTACGCTAAAAACTTTAATAACAGTATTATTATAGGTATATAAATACAAAATATATAGCAATTTTTATTTCGTTTTCATTTATTTATATTCAAAATTCATATGCGACATGTAATTTCTAAAAAGTCGAAGACTTGGACGGGCTCATGACATGTGGAAAAAAATTTGTTGAAGAAGGTAAAAATTAAATAAATATTTTTGCTTTGTGAACACTTTTTAACAACTTTTAAAGCAGAATTACACAAATTAACGCGTCCATGTTATTCACGAAAGATGACTATTCAAGGTCATTTGTTCGAAGAAAGAATACACATCACTTTACAGCAGTAACTTAGCAACATTTTGTATTAGAAAGAGAAAGATTATTTGACTTGTCTATTTAATTTATGTGGTGTGACAGATATACTTAAATAGCGGCATTATTTTTTAACATACTATAAATAATAAATTACATAGGTCGTAGAATTACAGATACCTAATGATCTACTACACTGCCCTCTGTGCTAATGTTTACCCAGTGGCGTTGCCGTTTAAATCAAATTATTATTCCTTGGTTTAGTGTTAAGTCTATGTTTTTCAATTTTGCAAAAACAAGTGAAGAACATAAATCCTTCAGAAAGGCATTATTTAGAAAGTAGCATAATTTTCAAATAAGTTACTCTTATTTTTTCAGTTATAATGTGTCTATAAATATTTCATGTTGCACGCCTGTGCATACGAAATGCAAGGACCAAATATAACTACACAAAACTTCTACAACTACAAAACAAATACAAAATACACATGCTTCTACGTGGCCTCTAGTGAGCAACGTTCAAACTAAACACTAGACTAACACTACGTAGTGAGAAATACTCGAACTAGACAAGACATATCTCTATCTCTAGTTTCTCTGTCTGGCCAGTCGAAATCAAAACATTCAGTGAGGAGGGATAGGGAATGTTTTGTCTAGTTATATTTGGTCGTTGCTATCAGGCAGTTTACAAATGACCTTGAATAGTCATCTTTCGTGAATAATAGTTTACACGCCGGCCGCATTGTGACGCCATTTTTAAGAGCTTCATAAGTTGGCCGCTAGTTGGCTAGCATTTTTCTTGAATCGCGAATAGCGTTCCATAAAAAAAAGTTTTGCTGTCTCTGGCTTTTACTACATATATATATATATATATATATATATATATATATATATATATATATATATATATATATATATATATATATATATGTCGGAGATTGTAATATCAAAGCATGTCGTAACGATCATTTAATGAATCAAGTATTACATGAATCACTTATAATCTTTTAATTGTATTGTCGTAATCGAAACGTCAAGCATTCTTGGCTACAATGCTTGGATGGAATCAGTGTGTAGCGGTGCTCAGGGTGAGTGCATGTCCGCCTCGCTGAGATCATCACGTTTATATTATCGCTGTGGTTCTGAAATAGTGTTGGTCGACATAGAGTTTGCCAGTGATACTACCCCGCGACATCAGAAGTGGGATTCGCCTGCGGTCCACAATATTGTATGTGGGTTTGTGTTCTGTTGGTGAATTATAAAGTGAAGTGTAGGGCCAAGCAGATTAAGATGGAAAGGCCGTCTAGCAATTTTTGCAGGTTTTCATCATAGGGCATTGACCAGTAACAAGGATTCCGTCTGTGTCCCACCCAGAGAGTGGTGACGCAATTACAAGAGCTCGTTAAGTAGAACCGTGAGTAATGAGTACTGAATTTATGTTAAGCGGTTTTCCAATACTGGTAAGAGATTTTATTACAAAGCTCAAGATATCGTTGTGAGCTATGTTGGTGGCAATTGGGTTACTGTTGTAATAAAAGCAATTCGGTCAGTTGCTTGCTGAGAAACGAGAGACGAAGTTGAGTTTGTTGTTTATGATATTGTGATGGCAGATGATCCGGATTACCGATCTCCATATATGTTATTTAAGATATTATTCATTACAGTAGGTGTTCCTGGCAGTTGTTATATTTTGATTGATGTTTTGTCATTGAGCTTGTATGACGTAATAAGTATTTCATTTTTGGTAGCTTGATTCTACTCCTTTACATCGTCTGCGACGTGACAATATTATTAAACTGAATGTAGGTCAAGTAGTCACAGATCGGGAGTATCAACCAGTTTGCGATTTAGTTAGTTATTTGTGAAATAACAAACGAACTAATACAAATTCCTTAAAGCGTTTCGGTATGTCGAGAAAGATTGTAAAATGTTTTCATTGTACAAGTTTCGCAAACTAACAGACACGTTGAGTAGGTACACTGCAACCTTGAGGCACTTGATATATCGTTACTTACTTTTTATCCAGATATGACCGATGCGGGTGCAGAACCATGGTGTACCGAAATATAAATTATAACATTAAAATTTCACTGGGGATCTTCAGTGAAGATAGTTAATGGTGGAAATATGTTGGAAAACTATGCTAAAGATTAATATTTTATTAAATGCAGATAAAGTTTACTGAGCTACAAATTGTTATTATCATTATAAGGTTGAGGGCTTTAAGCGCTGGTGACTTTTGTCACCACGACCAGTAAGATCTTCTATAGCATGTTTTGACTGAATGTCTGGAAGCCACTTCAAAATTTTGATGAACTGAAATTTGGTATATTATAGAACAATGACTAGTAAAGATACTTGTCATAATTCAAAGTCCCTTTTGTTAAGAGCTGATAACTCTTTAACGTTCATCGTCAAGGGTGAAATGAATATCTCCAGGCTATGTATTATGGCTTTTCAAGTATCCACAGGAAATGCCTAAGACTCACTTATACTACGGTACCCATTTTAGCTTTGATTCACAAGTGAAAGCAGCCTGGTTATCTGACGTTATGTAGATTGCTTCTCCTTTGAGAGCTTGTTTAAGTTTATTGAGCACACAGATTTATTGCTTGAGATATAATGAAACCGTTGTGTATGGATTCCTTTATTTGGCAGCACGGACCAAATAAAGTCGATCCAGTTTCTGCTGACTCTAGTTTAGAAATATCCGTAAACCAGGACAGAGAATCTATTTGGAAGAGTGGCCTTACTACTGTCCACCGAAGGCGATTACCAAAAACTCTCTTGTGTAGCTTTTGTTTCAGAAATTATGAGTGGCCTACGAGATCTCCAAGCTTGAAGTGTTTTGTCTTGCACAGTGCAAAGACGTTGGCCCCAGAATAAATTCCATTACTGCACTTGGACAGGTATTCATAGCGCCTGTGGTATGTGATACAAAGAAAAACTATCGTTGCGCTTCCACAAAGACGCTTGTGCTGTGTTTTGTTACATTTTGGCCGCCATACTAACGCTGCATGAGTGATCATTGGTCCAAATACGGTGATGTATGGCCAGTGGTTCGTTTCTGCCTGCAATCTCTAGTTTTTGCTAGAAGGACAGCGGCTTGTGTCCGAGGCTGCTACGGGATTTGTTTTGATGATTTTGTTAATGTATAAATTGCATGTGGACTTTTGAGTATTCAGGTTTCAGGTATCTGCGTTGACATTAAGGGTAATGTGATTGAAGTGAGAGATCGATGCATTCGATCAGTTACCATACGATGATGCTATTTGGGAAAAATATTGTTGACAGTGGCGGGAGAGCTGTAATTATGGACGAAGTCTGTACCAGTCTGTCTCGAAGTAATGAGCCAGAATGGGCGAGCATCCTGCCCAAGATCTACGAATGAGGCGATGTGTAGCACTGATAGTGAGAGAATGTATTGGATGTACCGTGTTAGCGTGAATAATATAGCGCTGTGCAGACAGTTCAAATCTGAGTGAACTTTTATCAATTGTTCATGGTATAATTTGTATGAAGTTATTCAAGTTTCTGCACGTCCATGTTCCAAAACCCTGAGTCGTTACGGATGGAACTTTCATGAATATTGAAATTTAGGTACAAATATGGTAGTGGTTTGAAATAGTCCCTGAGTCTATTCCCAGAACATACTATGACTTTATTAAATTTCCGGTGAGCATGGTCGTAGCTATAAAACTTGGCGTTTTGGTTTTGATGAGGCTGTGGCCGATCAGGCTCCGCGTGACCGTTTTCGGGGTGACCATTCCAGTTTTGTCAAATTGTGAATTTGTTGAATGTTTAAATTGTGGCAAGCTAGATCATCCGCAGAGGAGTTGCACAGGACAGCTGGTGCCCGGACTGGAGCCTGCCACTGTTGCGAATCAGACTGTTTTACCTGAAAAACAATTGAGCAACAGAAATCTGTCAACCATTGGAAGCAGAGAAGTGAGAAGACGGGACTTGCTTTTCAAATGTTTGTCTTAATGTTTGTGACGCCTAAGTGCAGCGTGATGGACGCTGGAACAAAATGCTTTAAAATATTTTGATCGTATCCAAGGATAAATTTAATTGAAGAAAGTTCATCGGATGATGGATATAAAGGAAGATAAAAAAAAATTGTTTCTACATCTCCTCTTGCAAACGTTTCGGTATATTATTTTACCTTCAAGTGCTACAATAAAAATATTTGACACAAATCAACAACAATCGTTTTCCAGAGTATAATCAAACAATAATAAACAACAAGTTTAAATAAAAATAAAAAAAAAACCTGTGAGATATGTAGGCCAAACGAGAAACATTATAATGGACAGCATCACCTGTGACAGTGTAAGATCAACTGACTAAAACTTACTAACCTACAATAAGGGCAAAAACCAACTTATCAAAAAATTAAACTAAAAAACACTAAGCCAAAATACAGTTAGGAACACGAAAAGAAGAACTATCTGTTTGAATTATTTAACAAATTTAGAACAATTTGATAGCTTTAAGCTTAAGCATGCCGGATTATTTCGATTTGGTATTACGTATTATTTACATAACACATGAATCCATGTTCTAATTTTTAAGTAGAGCGGTTCATGCGTACAATAATGAACCTTCTGGAGGTTGAGACCACAATTTAGTTAGGCTAATCGAGTGGATCGTTGAAAATCCACAGGGGTGACTAAAACTTTGAAGAGCCGACAAACTTTTATAACAAAAGTCGCTAAGGAGTAATTGAGGCGTTGGTCTGGAGATTGGTTATTTTCGTTAAATTCTTTAGAATTATTAACCGTGATGGAAGATGACATGCTACTGGATGCCTCTGTCATGGTGTTTCGGTATGCTACTCTGATACCTCTGCCGAAGGTAACATGCTAACTAGGTGCCTCTGTCGTGTGTGTTTTCCTGTAAATGAATTGGGAAGCGTGGCCTAAGACGACGAGCTAAGTTTTCGATTTGCCATAGGATTTCTGATTTAGGACCTGAATGTTAGCAAACTAGTAATAATTTGTTTTGTATGTTCTAAAGGCCCATGACTCTAATCGCACTTATAAATACGCACATGACCAAATTAGAAAAATGTCAGATAATAATGATATTTCTTCCCTAGGAACTGACGAAGAGCCAGGTTCTACACAAAATAATTAAAACTAGAATTGTCTATAGTACAATGAGGGTGTTCCATTGCTAGGTAAGCAATGACGGTGTGGTTTTCCTGAGCTGGATAAGCGATGACGGAATAGTGTTCCATTGCTGGGTAAGCAATGACGGTGTGGTTTTCCCGAGCTGGTGAAGCGATGACAGAAGGGTGTTCCATTGCTGGGTAAGCAATGACGGTATGGTTTTCTTGCGCTGGTTAAGCGAAGATGGAATAGCGATCGATTGCTGGTTAAGCAATGATGGTCTGTCGCTGTTGGACAAGCTATAACAATGCTTGAATACTGATATTGGTAGTCATGTATTTACTGGTGAAATGTATTGTCACAGAATTATGTTTTGTTTGACGTCTTGTAAAAAAGGCGTCCATTAAATAATTTAGTGTATTATAGCTAAATTTTGAGCTTGATATAAATGTGAACAAAGTTGTAACTATTTGAGCACTTATTGGTCAGAGATAGCCGAGCGAAAATACTGTGGATAAATTCTTTGTTTTCAGATAGTTCACACGAGGACGTATGAAACGTCAGAATGGCCGTGTCGGAGATTGTAATATCAAAGCATGTCGTAACGATCATTTAATGAATCAAGTATTACATGAATCACTTATAATCTTTTAATTGTATTGTCGTAATCGAAACGTCAAGCATTCTTGGCTACAATGCTTGGATGGAATCAGTGTGTAGCGGTGCTCAGGGTGAGTGCATGTCCGCCTCGCTGAGATCATCACGTTTATATTATCGCTGTGGTTCTGAAATAGTGTTGGTCGACATAGAGTTTGCCAGTGATACTACCCCGCGACATATATATATATATATATATATGAAAAAAATGGCGGGTAATTCAAAAAGCAACCTCAAATTTGAACAGCCTTAATGGTTTTAGGGATAGCCTATTAAATCTTATTTCATCCTACTTGCAAAACAGAGTGCAATATGTTTTTGTTAATGGTTTCAGATCTAGTAATTTTTGTGTATCGTCGGGTGTTCCACAGGGTTCAATCCTTGGCCCTTTGCTTTTCCTGTTTTTTGTGAACGATATTGTCAATGTAGTTTCGCACTCTAAATGCCTCCTTTTCGCTGATGATTTCAAACTTTTTGAAACTATAGCAAATATTAATGATTGTATTAAATTACAAGAAGATTTAAATAATATTTATGAATGGTCGCTTAGTAACAGACTATATTTTAATAGAGATAAATGTGAGGTATTATCATTTTCAAGAAAAATTAAGACTTTACAATTTAACTATTTTTTGGATACTCAGATACTCAGAAGAGTCAACGAAAAAAAAAAAGATCTAGGTATTATTTTCGATGTAAAACTTACATTCAACCCTAATATAAATATGGTAATACGTTCCGCATACAAAAATTTAGGTTTTGTTATGCGTGTTGCCTTTGATTTTCGTAACATACAATGTTTAAAAAATTTATACATGTCATTAGTTCGCAGTAAACTCGAATATTGTAGCATTATAAGGAATCCATATTATTCGTATCAAATTTCAAATATTGAAAATGTTCAGAAAAAGTTTTGTAAACGCTGCTTTTATCGGCAGTTTCATACCTGGCCTGACCTTGATTACAGCTGTTTGTTAATTTTGTTTGAGTTGGACACACTTAAATCTCGTCGAATTCAACAGCAGATATTATTCGTGTATAAAATAGTAAATAATTTAATTGATGATGCCAATGTCCTCTCTCAATTGAATTTTTATGTACGGCCTTGTAATACAAGGAGTTCTGTTACCTTTCACTTCAAGTTTTGTAGAACAAATTTCTTTCTAAATTCACCAATAAAATCATTATGCATTAGTTATAACTGTTATTCAGCAGATGAACTTGATCTTTCTATGAACTTGTTGGAGTTTAAAAGGAAACTGACCGAACTACTGAGTAAAATAGATGAATTACATTAGGGATCTATTATATTTATTTTTCTATGTTCTATGGTATATTCTAAATTTACTATTTGTTATGTGAATTGTATCTTATTTTTTGCATCTATGGGTTATATTTTTTGTCTACACAATTGTATTAAATTTATATTTATTCTGTTATTGGGATTCGTCCTGTAGGATAAGCAAATAAATAAATAAATAAATAAATAAATAAATAAAATGTCACTTTGCCGCTCATGTGCGACAAAGTAAAAAAAACGCTCGCTGCCCGAATTTTTAACTATACAATGTTGAAAAATGTCACTTGTCTACATTCTTAACAGAAACGTTTGGTCAGGAACTAGTGACACTGTAGTTACACATTTACCACCTTCACAAGTTAATCTGCTCTGTCGGTATATTTCATAACCAAACAAAATGCCGCACTGCTGTGAAAATAAAATAACGCATTTATTTACAAAAACGAAATTATAAAATGCTTAGATTACACTGAAGCAATAGCTCAAGAAGAATGGAAAATAACGATAAATTAAAATTAAATATAAAATAAATTGTGTGAACAGTTGTGCTGCCACCTGCAAAAGTTTGGCGTGAACGCTCCCAATCGACATTCACTTTTCCACTACACTAGTTTAATGCACTTGAAACAAATAAATTATACAAAAACTTATAATATTCATTACAAAATTGGCATTAATTTTTTGTAAAAACGAAAGCCAAAACAATATCTTGAAGTCATATATGAATACGTTCATATCTTCACTGCAAAACTATAGAATAGTACTGTAAGTACAAAGTGTACATTTTATTATTTTTTGTTATGGTAGAGAACTGTAGAAAAAATCTTGTGTGTGTTTCGAGCGCAAATGGACATTGTCGATTTCGAGAGAACGCCGCGCTCCTGCGTCGCGCGTCAACAACCTCTCAATCGACAATGTTCCATTTTGCGCTCTTAATACACAAATAGCTATCTCGTACCTCCGTCCATTTTGACTAGTATTACAGAACTCAAAATCGTCCAGAAATGCGCTGTTGTTGATCTAGGCCGGCAAAAGGACTTGGCATTACTGTTCTGGTGATGTCAATTTAAGATTATTTTCATCACAAGAATTAGCAAAATGTTTACAATTTTTAGGGCTAAATCTTTAATTGTTGTAACTTAAATAACTAAATTGTGTCATAAAAATAATGATATGCCATCTCGTTGAAGCTCTGAACAGATTTTCGTGAAAATTAATTGATACAATACAAAACTTTTGAAATTTGGTATTTAAGACTTTTATTTTAATGAGGACGATATATTGGATGTTTTCTAAAATTGATAAACCGAAAGTACTGCTTTACAGGAAGCTATAAACAGATTTTCTTGAAAGAATATATTAAAACATCATTCAAAACTTGTCAAATTTGGTATTTAAAACACGTGTATAATTTGAAACATTATATTTTGACTATACCTATATGATAAACCGGAAGTGGTACTTAATTTGGAGCTCTTAACAGATTTTAGAGGAAAAACATTATAAAATATAATCTAAAATTTGGTATTACAGACTTTTCTATTTATTGGAACAACAAATTAGATTTTGTTTACAAACGATCAACCGGAAGTGATACTTTACTTAAAGTTCATTGCTATTTCAAACATGGAATTCACGGGAGGTTATGTGCTGGCCACATCAGATGGCTCACAAATGACCTTGAATAGTCATTTTTCGTGAATAATAGTTTACCTACATGTTTTATTGGATAAAATTTTTGCACCAGACACCGACAAATCGTGCTCATTCACTAAAAACTCACCACCGAATTTTTTTACCAAAGACAGTACACTATTATTCACGAAAGATGACTATTCAAGGTCATTTGTTCGAAGAAAGAATACACATCACTTTATAGCAGTAGCTTCGCAACATTTTGTATTAGAAAGAGAAAGATTATTTGACCTGACAGATATACGTAAATAGTGGCATTACTTTCTAACAGACTATAAATAATAATGACATATGTCGTAGAATTACAGATACCTAATTATCTACTGCACTGCCATCTGTGCTAATATTTATCCAGTGGCGTTGACGTTTAAATCAAATTATTATTCCTTGGTTTATAAGTAAAGTCTATGTTTTTGTATTTTTCAAAAACACAAGTGAAGAACATAAATCTTTCAGAAAGGCATTATTTAGAAAGAAACATAATTGTCAAATGAATTATTCTTATTTTTCAGTTAAAATGTGTCCATAAATATTTCATGTTGCACGCCTGTGCAAACGAAATGCAATGAAGTTATCTGCAAGTAATATTATATCAGACGGCTCACAAATGACCTTGAATAGTCATCTTTCGTGAATAATAGTTTACCTTCCTTACCTAAAGGTGACGGAAGGCAAAAACAAGTAGACATAGAAAAATAAAAGGTTGATTTTCTCGTGTTGTCATGGGAAATTTTGATTTTAATCAAATGTCAGATATGAATTAACTTCAATAATTGGAGAAATATTAAATATTACGGCGGTCTCAGGGTTATGTGTACATTGACCGTTGATGGTAAATAGCTCTTCCTTTAAATAAATGCTTGCGCATAATACTGAAGATGAAGATTAAACATATCGTATATTTAACCGGTGCTTACATTTTGGTAAGTATTTTCCGTTATTTCATTTTTCTTTCTAGCGTATTTTAAATGAAGGCTGTTCAAATTTGAGGTTGCTTTTTGAATTACCCGCCATTTTATGAAAAAATTAAAGCACCGGATAAATGTACGATATGTTTAATCTTCATCTTCAGTATTATGCGCAAGCATTTATTTAAAGGAAGAGCTATTTACCATCAACGGTCAATGTACACATAACACTGAGACCGCCGTAATATTTAATATTTCTCCAATTATTGAAGTTAATTCATATCTGACATTTGATTAAAATCAAAATTTCCCATGACAACACGAGAAAATCAAACTTTTATTTTTCTATGTCTACTTGTTTTTGCCTTCCGTCACCTTTAGGTAAGGAAGGTACTGTCTTTGGTAAAAAAATTCGGTGGTGAGTTTTTAGTGAATGAGCACGATTTGTCGGTGTCTGGTGCAAAAATTTTATCCAATAAAACATGTAGGTAAACTATTATTCACGAAAAATGACTATTCAAGGTCATTTGTGAGCCATCTGATGTGGCCAGCACATAACCTCCCGTGAATTCCATGTTTGAAATAGCAATGAACTTTAAGTATCACTTCCGGTTGATCGTTTGTAAACAAAATCTAATTTGTTGTTCCAATAAATAGAAAAGTCTGTAATACCAAATTTTAGATTATATTTTATAATGTTTTTTCTCGAAAATCTGTTAAGAACTGCAAATTAAGTACCACTTCCGGTTTATCATGTAGGTATAGTCAAAATATAATGTTGTTTCAAATTATACACGTGTTTTAAATACCAAATTTGACAAGTTTTGAATGATGTTTTAATATATTCTTTCAAGAAAATCTGTTTATAGCTTCCTGTAAAGCAGTACTTTCGGTTTATCAATTTTAGAAAACATCAAATATATATCGTCCTCATTAAAATAAAAGTCTTAAATACCAAATTTCAAAAGTTTTGGATTGTATCAATTAATTTTCACGAAAATCTGTTCAGAGCTTCAACGAGATGGCATATCATTATTTTTATGACACAATTTAGTTATTTAAGTTACAACAATTAAAGATTTAGCCCTAAAAATTGTAAACATTTTGCTAATTCTTGTGTTGAAAATAATCTTAAATTGACATATCACCAGAACAGTAATGCCAAGTCCTTTTGCCGGCCTAGATCAACAACAGCGCATTTCTGGACGATTTTGAGTTCTGTAATACTAGTCAAATTGGACGGAGGTACGAAAATAATATTTTGCTTTAAAAATACAATTTTTCCCATAAGATAACATTGGTTTCGTTGCCGCTGTTCTCCCAAGCATATGATTGGTACATTCTGAGCATGCGCATTGAGATAGTAATATGGTCTATTTGCAGCGATAGAACGAGATAGCCGTTAAATTGAAAAGGTCCATTAATGTATTGTTATAATCAATCCTTGTTATTATTGTAATGAATTATAATTAAAAAGAAAATAATTTTCATTGTATACCGTTCATATTATTTCTAATTTAAAGTCCATAAATGGTGATCGAAAACAATGAATTATTATGCCCTCATATAATGCCCCGGTTGTTATAAATATGTTTATATACTCCATATCTATAGCAATATACAGTTCATAAAACTTTAGTAAAACAAAAAAACAATTTTATTAACAAAATATGTAAATAAAGAAAAATTTAATAACCAAAATGTTAAATTAGACAATGGTTGTTCGATTTTTTGGGTTATGGGTACAAAATAAATAACCAATTTACAGTTTTAAATCTTTTTTAATGTTCGATCATTTATTATTTACATTACAAATATTTCTAAGCTTATGGACGTTGCTCATATTTACATATTGTACACTAGGGCCAGTTGAATAAAATATTGTTAACTAATCATGGACACGTATGAAAAATATATTGGATAATGGGATAGAATAGTGTGACGTCAGAGTATAGCGCGAAATATGAAGCACTGTCCTAAGCAAAAACAATACTGCCAAAGTATACACTATTGACAGAACACATAAGGGTCGAATTTAAAGGCTTGTAATTTGATGCCGATATTATTGTTATTATGAAGAAGTTAACTTTGAGTTATTAATAACATCAAATTATGAACATTTTTCTATTACTTCGTAATACAATTTATACACATTAATAAATAACAAAGGTTTTATTTTAAATTGAAAACAACTCTGCACAACATACATTTATAATATAACGTCAATAATTTATCATTACAACATGTGTGTGAATATAGTAATATTTTTTAAAAGTTTTATAATAATATTTTCTGGCGAGTGGTAGGGCGCTAGTTCAATCTTCTACTAGACAACCGATATCCTTTTGAATCTGTTACCCGAGTAGCATCCTTAGGGAAACATCTGAGATGTCGGTATGAATTGTTTCGTAAGCGCTCTTTGACGTGTTCAGTGATTTTTTAATGGCGGACATTAAAAACCAAAATGTAACATCAGCCGCAATTCTTAAGAGAACTTAAAAAATTCCGGATCAATTTCTGAACACGTCAAACAGCGTTTACAAAAAAAAAATACATTGACCAGGCAGATGTTTCCCCAAGGGTGACATTTCTTGGGCAATAGATCCAAAAGGGTCTCTAATGAAGGCATTTATTGGGAAAATTCGGAACTAATACCAAGGTATTCCAAGTATATATTTGGGTGTTTCACTGCTATTGGAGTTGATCTAGTCCTCACTTTATTCCTCGGGTTTGGCATAATAAAGATACACACAGAAAAGGAACTGGAAGATGAAATATTTAATTATTATTAATAGTCATTAACAAAGATTGTCAGGAAAATTACGAGTATTAGTTTTATCATTAAATATTTACTTTAATACTTTTTGCCTCCCATCATACCGTAGGTAAGGGAGGTATTGTTATCGATCCAAAAATTCGATAGTGAGTTTGCAGTAAATAAGCACGAATTAGGGTCCCCACAATACGTTTTTACTATTTTTACGATGATGCGTGTGTGTGTGACGATTTTTTTCGTCCACGATAACTCTTACACCAAACATCAAAAAAAATTATTTGCCGTATTTAAGCTTTCTGCATTCATATAAATAAATAAATAAATATATCATCACGGCATATTACCCATTGCTGGGTGTGCCAATTTGCTTTGTACGCAGATTTCGGTAATGATGACATATTTGTACCGTGCGGGCACTTATTGCTGGCGTGGAGAATGCACCACAGGAGTCAATTTTGTGCCATTTAAATTTCTAAATATTTGGCGTCGGTCGGGATCGAACCCGGCTCCACAGATAAGCGAACAGACACTCAGGCACGCGGCCAGGAGACCACATCGTTGATTATATTTTGGGTAAAATTTATAAACCGGAAGTGATATTCAAATTGGTATTTAATACTTTTATATTAATGAGATCGACATATTAGATTTTTTCTAAAATTGATAAATCGGAAATAGTACTTTACTTAACAGATTTTCTAGAAAAAATATATTAAAATATAATCCAAAACTTGTCAAATTTGGTATTTAAAATTCGTATGTAATTTGAAATATCAACCGGAAGTGATACTTTACTTAAAGCACATTGTTATTTTAAACATGGAATTACCTTAGCTATGAGTATGGCGGGAGGTAAAAACAGAGAGGATTAATTTTGTAATAATAGGGGATTACAGCTCAATCGAATTAAGAGAAATTAGTAAAAAATAGTGAAAGAAGATGCTTAATAATGAATATTAATAAATAAATAAAATGATATAATTGAAATACTTCGGAAATAAGGGGGTTTTTGTTTTAGCAGCTCGTCACTCATATGAATTCAATATATATTATTTTGATTGGCGAGTCAAAGACCACCTATAAATATATAATGAATACCGAGTTAGGGGGTGGAGTCTACTACCAATGGAAGTAGACAAATTCAAATGGCGGACACGTGGCTACCAGTCCAGTACTGCAATTCTCAAACAGTTTTTTCAATATAAATTTCTTGCATTAAACTTAATAATTTTGATACACTTGCAATTATAAAGCATGTAGACTTGTACAGTGTTATAATATTAATTTGTTTATTATAAATACAATTTAAAAACAGCATACATTTCAAGAACATTTTAGATCCACGAAGAAAACAGTTTTATATAAGAACTTGTATTCGTGACGTCACATCTATATTTTCAAACTTCGGGGGATCATAACTCGCTTATTAATAGGAAATTTTTACCGGATTTTCACCAATAGTCTTAGTTTTACTTATACTTTCTGATAAAATTATATAAAAAAAAATGGTGGAATCCCCTATTAAATTGCTTTCTTTTAATTGTTTTCGGTTACTACTTGAAATATTTTTTTTGTTCTACTGCTGAAACGGCTCATTTGAGAATATATGGGTTTATCTACACCTGTTTAATAATATATTGATTATGTACGTAACCATGGATACAAAATACCATTCACTAACCACGCCCCGTGGATTATGACTCATAATCCACGGTCTGAGGGTACATAAGACACGGAATTGTCAAATTTATTGTTGAGGGTTCACAATCATCTTCATTTAGCGGTTATGCGCATGCAAATACCCGCAAAACGGTTTCTGGACATGTGATAGACAAGATTTTATGTGCCGACTTTTCTGTTTATTATTGTTTATTACTCAAATTCTAAATTCTAGGGAACTTTTCTGTGTTGGTAACATCAGGATATTTTAATTTCAAATTAATGAATTTTATAAATATATTACATTTAAGTCAACATAAATCATTTTTTGTACGTTTCACGGCATTTCATTTCTACATCATAACCTGAAAAATCTACAAAATTTTATTTGGATTTTTCACTGCAAATTTAATTATAATTACTTATTATTATAATTATGTTCAAAACCTATAAATAGTCAATTTTTTGTACTATAAATACTCAACTATAGATTTTTTATAATATTTGCAGTAATCTGACAGTTCCTGAACGATTTTGATGCTTGAAACTTGACGGAATCACGAAAAAAAATTTTTAAACGAAGAAAAATGGAAGATGATAACGAAAGTGAAAACTTATTGTGTACACCTCTGGAAATTGTAGAACCAGCTGATATAACCTCACTTTCCTTACTACTTGAAAAATCTAAGTTAAAATTAAATTAAAAATAATTATAAATAAGAAAGTTATTTAGAGTGGATCATTTTTCAGTGTCACCCGGTATAATATGATTTCAATTGCAGGTGTAGATAAAATATCGTATTCTACTCGCGTATAATGAGCAGAATGAGGCGCGGGCGGACACGTGACTTTGACAAGTGCTTGTAGGACCCTACAAGGTTGCCAAGTGTACAGCTTGTGTAACTTGTCTGTGTTGCCAAATCAATTTAAGCGTAAAATTAATAAATAAAATTGTAAAACTAGTTATTATTAATGAATATCATGTTATTTAATTGTCTGACACATTCAACTTAATTTTTGAATTAATTTTTATAAAAATAGATCATTTAACATGAACTGATGGTTTCCTCAAACTTAGCGCGCCAAGAATGGTGCTATTCTGTAACTTTGCTCTGTAAGACTGTAACTCTATAGGCTCTATAAGCTATAGAGCTCTGTAAGACGGCAGCTTACAGAGTAGTAAAATTACCTATTCTGTAATTCTCTCTATAACAAGTCTCGCTACAGAATTATTCTTATAGAATGCCTAACTTCATTCCTGTCTAGCTGTCAAATATGCTACAGTATATTTGACAGTCATTTTGTAGGCATTCTAAAAAATTTGAAATAGAAACGATGGTAGGTATGTTGGTTCAAAGATACATATTCCATAATACATTTATGGAGTTGAATAAGCAATAGATTCCATCACGATTTTTTCATTATTATTAATTACTATAAATACATCAGATTTACACATATGTAATATATAGGTTTATGATTAAATGAAATATAATAATTATTAAATCAAAATACGTTATGTTTTTATTTGCAGGTAATCAATTTTTGTCATTGTTGTAATCAATGCTTGTCATTGTTAATATTTTTTTTTTATCTCCTGTGTTTTAATTTTTGTAATCTATTCTCCTCACTAGTGTGATCTATTAATATTAGTTATGCAGTCATCATTCAATGACAGTTTCAATTACTCTATGAAACTATGTACAGTTCTCTACTATTAATTTGTACTCGTACAAGTAGGTAGGGTTTTCTTCAAATTATCTCGACTGGCGGAAACTGCTCTTGTCTTTAGCTTTGAATCAATAATTATGACAAATTCTTAAGTATAGCTATTTAAAATTATTCAACTTTATATTAAAGAAAAAAAGTCACTTAAATTAAAGTTTTACAATGAGTTTGTTTAAAACATTTCTTAATTAGTAATGTAATTCATTATCTCGTACACTGATCTGAATGGATTTTGATAAGTCTGCAAAAATCTTCTATTTTCATGCTAAAATATTTTTTTAAACATAAATATCTATAAGAATTGGTAGGATGTATAATTACCTTTTATACCATGTTCCATTTAAGCCATTCAGTATTGCGGAGCATAGGGAATAGTTTTGACATCTCTGATTGGCTGAAATTAGAGACAAGAGACAAGTTTACCCAATGTAATTTTGGCTACTTCAGATTTACGCTGTTGCCAGTGCCATCTACTGAATGGCTTAAATGGAACAGAGCATATGTTTTTCATTTAATAATAGTTATAATAAAAATTGTTACCTTTTGCTTCTAATTTCAAAATTTGTTTAAATTTTTATATAAAATATATATTTGACGTTTAAAATATATTTTTGACGTTTCAATATGCTCTGTAAATACTTTACAGTCAAGATTTTGGCGCTGTAAGACTTATAGAAATTTCTATAACTCTGTAACGCTTACAGTACTGTAACTTGGTTACAGAATAGCAATTTACTTACATCCATTGAACTCTATACTATACGTACCTGGAAAGGCCACGCGCATACAAACCACTGAGGTAACATTATTTTTATGCAACCCGCTATTGTGACGTATTGCTATCTCTTTCTAGCTTAAAGGCGCGATTGATATGTTAAGAGCTTTGTGTAAAATATGAAGCGTAAATTCAAATAAATTGTTTCTGTACTATCTATTAACATTTTAAAAAATTAAACATTAGACAGTCATGCTTTTATGATATGAACCTGCATTTTTAAAAAAAATATTATTATTATTACTGGACTTTGATTTTAATGGGACAAGAAAAATCGGTAACATTTTTTCTTGTTTCTTTTAAATCAAAGTCAAAATTTATTAATATTATATATTAATAGATTTTAATCATTCTTTTTTAAAGTATATCAAAAGTATGTTTGTATAATATCGAATTTTTTAAAATGTTAGTTCTAGTACAGGAACAATTTATTTGAATTTTCGCTTCATATTTTAGTTCAGGAGTACACAATGCTCTTAATGTTTAATTTATTGTATTAACGATATATTTAATAATTAAAAACACAATTTAATGTTAATAAATAAAATATGTTGAAATTAAAAACATTATTTATTTATTATACAAAATAAGTAAAAATATTATTTATTACATAAAATAAGTACAAAATAAATACAAAGGCATAATTTATCATAACAATTTTTAAATAATATTAGCTTTGTCATTTTTTGGCGTATACTTGAAAATTTTCCGTGTAATTTAAAATTTAATAAGTTTGCATAAAGATGCATTCTACATTTTAAGAAAATATTAATAATATTTCCAACTATTTGTATTTCATGTAAGTCTTCACATATATATTCTTCTAGTATTGGATGTTTTGGTTGAAAAACTTCTAAATTTTGCAAAAAGTGAGTAAGGGCTGAATTTTGCATCAATTTTTTTAGATCCATTTTATTTTTCAATAAAATTTCATTTTAACTATACACCGAAATTGTCTTTCTGTGAAATGTACAGTTTTGTAGAAAATATTTGACTCCATTTTTCTCTTCGTATTGCTTGGATCCAATATTTAAGAATATTTGGTCGTTTAAAAGGAAACCTATACAGAAAGTTCAATTAATTTAATAACTGACGATTACATTATGGTACTACGATCCTACGAATTGATAAATCATGTGGAAAATACTACAGAACCATAATATAATATGTTATTGGAAATCAGAAATAAATACAAATAACCAAGAAAGTATTTTTTCGATCATTTCCTGCATAATTTCCCAAATTATTGTTTTAAATCCATGAAATATTGTAGGTTAGTTATTTACGTATAAAAAGATATTTTATTTCTTCCATCTTGTAAATTATTGCCACCGTAAGCAACACAGTTGATAACCATTTTTCAATAAAATGCTAATAGACGTTATAAATTGCACATACACTACAACTATAACATTATTTCTCGATATATGAATAATGGAGTTAAACACACGTTAGAGTGTGACACAAATACTGCACACTACGCCTGTCCTTGTTCTTTGCGCCTGCCTCACTGACTCTCATTTACTCCGCATTGACGAGGCCTTTCCAGGTACATTTAGTATAGAGTTCAATGCTTACATCCTGTAACGTTGGTTACTTGTAGAGTCTATATAGCTTATAGAACGGTACAGAATAGCACCATATATCTTTGTCTTATAGATGGCAGCACTAATCGCTCTATTTTTATATAAAATATTTTAAAAATTAAATTTATGTGTTAGAAAATAAAACAACATGATATTCATTAATAATAACTAGTTTTACAATTTTACTGGGCAACTTTGTTGGGCCCTACAAGCACTTGTCAAAGTCACGTGTCCACCCGCGCCTCATAGGCGATCCGATTGAATAATAGCCATCATAATACGCTCGTTCAATAACATAATATTATTATTTACCCTTGAAATTTTTCGGAATGTTTTTCAAACAGCTTGTATAATACGATGTCTTACCCCCGGTATAATAGAAAGAGCTATCATCACATAAGTGATTACTTGCACGAAGTTTACAACAGCATAATAAAGCTTTTCATCACAACCATCTTCGTAGGGAGATATGCAAGGTTCGGTTATTTCTAACGTCCCGGGACAACAACTCTGCGGTAAAGTTTTATTTATCCGTTTGTAATCGGCAGGGCCGGTCATACCGCAGCATTTTTTCTAAAATAATCGTATAATGTGATTATTTAAGACTAATGTAGTAGATAGTTCAAGGATTATATACATAGATGTTTTATTTTCGAAAATCGATGGAGTGGTTATCAAATAATCTTGTTTTGAAATTTTTGATCAATCGCCATTTTGTCATTTGAAAAAAATAATTGTAAATAAAAATGTTTTATAGGGCCGAAAGGTAATTTTGAAAGAATTTTTTTCAATATTTCTTAAAATAAGAAATTCATGACAATTTTTCGAAAAACAAAAGAACTCCAAAAACTACGAATCAGGTTAAAAGAGCCTATGCTCTGTTCCATTTAAGCCATTCAGCAGATGGCGCTGATATCAGCGCCAATTTCAAGTAGCCGAAATTACATTGGTTAAACTCATTTCTTGTCTCTAATTTCAGCCAATCAGAGAGTTCAAGACTATGCTCTATTCTTTACAATACTGAATGGCTTAAATGGAAAAAGGTATAGCTATCCCGCCGGTAGAAGCCCCGAAGTTACACGATGTCTTCCGAGTGGAAAATTAGATTAATTTTTTAATTTTTTTTATTCTGACAAAAACAAAACCTATCACACAAAACTGGAGTTCTTATACTTGTTTTTACCTTCCGTCACCTTTAGGTAAGGAAGGTATTGTCTTTGGTCAAAAAATTCGGTGGTGAGTTTTTGATCAATAAGCACGTTTTAGAGTCCCTACAATACGATTTTACTATTTTTATGATGATGTCTATGTGCGCGTGCGTGTGTGTGTGTGTGTGTGTGTGTGTGTGTGTGCGTGCGTGCGTGCGTGCGTGCGTGCGTGCGTGCGTCCGTGCGTGCGTGCGTATGTGTGTGTGTGTGTGTGTGTGCATGTGTGTGTAACAAAATTTTCTAATGCAATAACTCTAATACGACAATTCCAAAATAATAATTCTTTCGTATTTTTCTTCGCACATCCATGTGAAGAGCTGATTAGATTTTGATTATAATTGGTCAACCGAAAGTACCCTCATTTTAAGATTTTAACAGTTTTTCTTGAAAAAACGATGTTAAATATAATTTTTCCACATTTAATGTATTTTATACTTCATATTAAATGGATATAAAGTTACAAAATTATAAAGAAATTAAATGTCTTATATTAGACAGCTATGCTATAACTCTGCAAACATCTGCTATATTAAGAAAATTCTGATTGAAAGGTGTCAGTGTCAAGTGAAGTTGATATTGTGTATTTGTTATAATTTTACTGGATATATAGGATCTTTTGCTAGAAACTTTCTGTATGAAATTTGTATAAAATACGTACAACTGCCTTAAAGTAATGTACAAGAAATAGAATCTTTTGCAAGGAACTTTCTGTATAACATTTATACAAAATACATAGAACTGACGGAAGGTAATGTGCTGGCTACATTAGAATTTTTAAAACATATTTTAAAACTAATACGAGGGATGCTCTGATAATAGTTAGTAGCAGGCCATGGAAGCTCAATTGGCTAGAAACAATTGCAAAAATTGAATGTCGCATTAGTTGACATTCGGCTAAGTATAGAATAAGGCCAAACTCAAAATGTGTTTAAATGAGAATATAATTCATGAGTCACGTGACATGTTTTCCGCCAATCAACATTCAGAATCTCCCTAGTTACATGATGTCTATCACAGCGATGATAAAAGAAAAAAAAATTGTCACATTATTTATATTCGTTACTAAGGGATTTGTTTTCGTTATTTGACATTGACAGTTAATTTTGAATATAAAAATGTGCGATAATCTTTGGGTTGATATTAACGATGAAAATAATAAGGCAATTGTCAAATTACCCATTTTGTAATACAATATATTAAAAGTTAGGTTAGCAGCACACACAATGTGTCGCAAAAATTCATTATATTCTCTCATTAAATATAAGCTCGTGATATGATTAATAATCGAAGATGTTGCTCGTGAAACCGAAGCAGCACATTTCACTCGTCCTACTCGGTTTCATTCGAGAATATCATCGATGATAATCATATTACTTGTTATATTACGTATGACTATATATATATATATATATATATATATATATATATATATATATATATATATATATATATATATATATATATATATATATATATATATACTATTATTCACGAAAGATGACTATTCAAGGTTATTTGTTCGAAGAAAGAATACACATCACTTTATAGCAGTAGCTTAGCAACATTTTGTATTAGAAAGAGAAAGATTATTTGACCTATGTCTATTTAATTAATGTGGTGTGACAGATATTCGTAAATAGTGTCATTACTTTCTAACCCACTATAAATAATAATGACATATGTCGTAGAATCACAGATACCTAATTATCTACAGCACTGCCCTCTGTGCTAATATTTACCCAGTGGCGTTGACGTTTAAATCAAATTATGATAAAACATAAATCTTTCAGAAAGGCATTATTTAGAAAAAAACAATTTTCAAATGAATTACTCTTATTTTTCAGTTAAAATATTTCTATAAATATTTCATGTTTCACGCCTATGCATACGAAATGCAGTGAAGTTATATGCAAGTAATATATCAGACGGCTCACAAATGACCTTGAATAGTTATCCATTTAAGCCATTCAGTATTGTAGAGAATAGGACATGGACTTGAACTGTCTGATTGGCTGAAATTGAAGATAAGAGACACGTTTACCCAATGTAAATTCGGCTACTTGAAACTGGCACTGATGTCAGCGCCATCTGCTGAATGGCTTAAATGAAACGTCTATATTAATATTTTCTCTTACAGACCACAATGGGGGAATTTTATATGTTAAAATAATTTTATGTCTCACTAAAGTATTATGAAGTATTTATTGCTAGGATACTGTGTATATAAACATATCTATAACGACCGGGGTATTATGTGCTTTCAATGCTGTTGTGCACACAGATATCATATTTAATTATAATACTTAAAACTGATTATGAAAAGGGCCTTAAAAACAATTTACTGTCACAACACATATTGGGATTTTCAAATATGAAAACGCTAACTAGCGGCGAATATTAAAACTACAAACAGTGGTACAGATTTGACATTTACATGTAACTACAACTAAACTATTATTCACGAAAGATGACTATTCAAGGTCATCAGTGAGCCGTCTGATATAATATTGCTTGCAGTAAACTTCATTGCATTTCGTATGCATAGGCGTGCAACATGATATATTTATGAACACATTTTAACTGAAAAATAAGAGTAATTCATTTAAAGTGTTTATAAATAATACCTTTCTGAAATATTTATGTTCTTCACTTATGTTTTTGCAAAATACATAAACATAGACTTAACTTATAAACCAAGGAATAACAATTTGATTTAAACGTGAACGCCACTGGATAAATACTAGCACAGAGGGCAGTGTAGTAGATAATTAGGTATCTGTAATTCTACGACATATGTTATTATTTTTTATAGTGTTTTAGAAAGTAATGCCACTATTTACGTATAACTGTCACACCACACAAATTAAATAGACATAGGTCAAATAATCTTTCTCTTTCTAGTACAAAGTGTTGTTAAGCTACTGCTATAAAATGCTGTGTATTCTTTCTTCGAACAAATGACCTTCAGTAATCATCTTTCGTGAATAATAGTATATATGACTACAAAATAGTATATTATGTTATTAGGAGTAGAAAGCGGTCTTTTTGTGTTGAACCCAGCTATTGCGGCCGAGGCGCTAGCCGAGGCTAGGCAAGCTGGGTAAAACACAAAAAGGGCGTTCTACTCCGAATGACATATACTATTTTTTCTTCAAGCGTTTCAAAGAATAATTTGACATTTTTTTTGGAATTTTTTAATGGTACTGTTTGCAATTTCAGCTAAAGCTGGCTGTGTACACTACAAAACAAAAACGACACAACTGTCAAATAACAATTTTCAATATAATATGTGTTGCTGTGACAACTGCCGCCGCCAGCGGTAAACTAAAACACTAACATTTTTTTACTAGTACAACAATATCAACATTTTTGTACTAGTAAGACTATGAACTTCTTCTACAGTGTGTGTACAGAAGCATAATATGAATATTATAATACGCTTGAAGAAAAACTCTATTATACATAAATATATGTTGATAATAAACAAAACAATTAAACAACATCCTTAGCAACGTCAAAGCTTAAGCATTATTGTATTTAAAATTATAAATGAAACTTATTTCGCATACTCAGTGAGACATAAAATCTTATATGCACCACGAGCGATACTAGATGATAATAACCATCGGACGACATCTATCCCTCGGGCTAGATCCTTGTCGCCCTCCTGGCATTATCATTATCGTAACGCCCTTGGTACTTAAAATTCTATTAAATCTAAAGCGTTTTTACTTTTATATTTTGTAAAATATTAAAAAATACCGGAGAAAAAAAATGTTAACATTTTGCAATATTTTCTTCCCATCATTACGGCGTACATAATATCAAGTATGTGCGAATTAGGTCTCGACATACGAGGTCTGTTAGAAAAGTATCCGACCTAACCTAACCTAATCACCTTCAAAGTTGTGGCGTACCTACCTCTGGGTTTGCTGTTACTGCTTTCGGGCGCCAATCTGTGAACTGTATGTTTTTGGGGTAGTTTAGGATTGCGGATAGCTAGTCAGAGGTCCAGGATTTTTATTTGTAAATGATTGTGAAATGTGTAAAACTTATACATTTTATTGACACACACCAAATGTACTGTTGCGTCGCTCCTTCAGAAAGAACATAATAGGCTACTCAATTGGCGCGAGAACTAGTTTTCAACGTGTTAAGCGTCATATTATCGATCGGTTTCAAGCAAGTAGTGCTACACAGCTGCGAAGCACTACGCGTTATGTGGAGCGCTGTACACGTCACGATTATCGATCGTCTGGCCAGCGCGCGGCGTTCCCATTAGATTACTGAGGGACGAGCTTCCAGCCAAGATTGCAACAGCCAAGAAAGCTCGCTGAAGGTCACATTTTTACCACCTGCCAACAGGTTACCAGGCTAGGTCTTGTCTAGTGAACCAAATTCTTAGTCCAACAGCCTTCACCACGGCAAATTCAAGAGGACGAAGGACGAGCCAGGTCCGACACCGACAACGGAGGATCATCAAGTCCGCAAGTCTCTCCGAGCCGGTCTTCACGGCCCGATCTTCCATCGAGGTGTGCACCTCTCCATCATTCGGAGGCCGACCTAGATTTCTCCAGACTGCTCGGCGGCTGCCTTTGAGGGCACTAGCTCAGCAGAATAAGCAATCAGGCCAGGAGGCCTACAAACTGAAGAGAATTTCTCCTTCGAGCTCCTGTTTCCGGGCCATCGACAGAAGCCGTCTACATCCTGCGGACCCACGGTTGCAGCTGGTTCGAGCCGCCTACAAAGAACTGCTAGAACTCCGGCTTCTTCGAGAATATGCTTATGATCTTTTATTTAATTAGTTTGTTTATTTTGTATTAATAAAATTATTTAATAAATCGAGTAGAAACTACACCAAATATTGTCCTTCTCTGATCGAAATAAAAATAGTTGGGAATTTGGAGTCTCATCCCAATAAACTGGTGACCCCGACGTGATTTGAACATGCAACCTTCTGATCTGGTGGATGCTTCTGCTGTCATGTTTATTCGGTATTATTTTCTTCACCTTCTCTGATCACCCAACTGTACAAACATGTAACAAGAATAAAAAAAGTTGTTTTGACAATCTGTCTCTTTGACTCTAACTTTGAACTGTAAACAAACTCTGTATTTTATACAACAATTAAAATTCTTCTAGGCTACAGAAGCTGTAGACAGACTGTTCTTCTTGGTTTAGCCGACGCAGCTATTGCAAGAACTAATTTCTTAAGCTCTGCTAGCGATATTTATACTCGAATTTGGATAAAATTTAATTGAAATTTGCGCGTTGGAAGACGGAGATGTTATGTGCAATCTTATTGGTTCGGAGGTGTTGTATCGCGATGTCTGATTGGCTGAAGGCCCGGGTTTGTAAAATGTTTATTTTGTGACTTTAAAATATAAGCAAAAAATAATTTTCCAGCTTTTCCGTGATAATTATGACCAGTTAAAATTATAAAATACAAATAGCACATGAATACCATAAATAATAATTAAATATTCCAGTTTCCCTTGAAGTCCGTGGTTGGCCGTAGCGCTAGCATCGCTCAGCTGTTATTGCAATTATCAAATGGATTTCTCCAAGCTCTGTGAATGAAATTGTGTCCTTAGGGTACTTATTGTTATCCAGACAAGCCAGGCATGTGTATGTCGGCTGGCAGCAGTTGTACATCTGGTAAGTTTCCTAAACGTGCTTTGACAAAAAAATAATATATTATGTTATTAGCAGTAGAAAGCGGTCTTTTTGTGTTGAACCCAGTTATTTCGGCCGAGGCGTTAGCCGAGGCTAGGCAAGTTGGGTAAAACACAAAAAGGGCGTTCTACTCCGAATGACATATACTATTTTTGCTTCGAGTGTTTCAAAGATTTTTTTGACATTTTTCTGGAATTTTTTAATTGTAGTGTTTGCAATTTCAGCCTAAGCTGGCTGTGTATACTACGAAACAAAAACAATACAACTGTCAAATAACAATTTTCAATATAATATGTGTTGCTGTGACGACTGCCGCCGCCAGCGGTGAACAATGACACTAACATTTTTGTACTAGTAAGACAATGAATATCTTCTATAGTGTGTGTACATTAGCATAATATGAATATTATAATAAGCTTGAAGAAAAAATAATTTTCATCCCGATTTCTTAGTTAAACCTAAAGAAAAGTGTTGGATGACGTTCTCTGCCCTAATTACAAAGCCCACGGACCGGCTAGGAAGAATGGAAATCGCTGGAAAGACTGGTGTTTGAATTAAACAAAGTAGTCTCCTTGGGACTCCACATACTTCTCCCGGCGGTGCCGCCATTGTCAGAAGCATTCCGAGAAAACCTCTTTCAGAATGGAGTTAAGCTCGGCTGTCGTTGCAGCCATAATGTCCTCTCTTGTCTGAAATCGCGTTCCTTTCAATGGCCTCTTGAGTTTGGGGAACAGCCAGAAGTCGTAGGGACCATATCAGGAGAGTAAGGAGTCTGTTGAACCACAGGAGTCTTGTTCTTCGCCAAAAAAAGTCTGAATCAAGTGCGAGGAATGTGCTGGAGCAGAATTGTCGTGATGGAGGCGCCAATTTACTGTTGACCACAACTCCGGTCTCTTGCGCCGCACAGCATCACGTAGGCGATGGAGGATACTCCTGTAGTACTCTTTGGTGATTGTTTGACCCTGTGGTGCGTAGTCGTGGTGTACCACACCGCGGGAGTCTTTGGTCTTGGTGACGTGGAATTTTTCCACTATGACGACTGGGATTTGGTTTCCGGGTCATACCCGTACACCCAGGACTCGTCACCAGTGATTATGGTGTCCTTGAAGTCGGGATCACTGTTTGTGGATTCCAGCATGTCCTGTGAGACTTCAATACGAAGTTGCTTTTACTCCGCCGTCAGCAGCTTCAGCACGAATTTCTCCACCACTCTCTACATGGCCAAATCTTCGGTCATAATGGAATATGCGGAAAAAGTCCGCAATTTCTCGGATACTCACATAGTCCTACATCACCACAGCGTTCACTTTGGCGATGATCTGATGTGCGGCCGTCTTTAAACCGATTGTACCATTCCTTAATCTGTGTGATGCCCATAGCATTGTCACCGAAAGCCGTCTGAATCTTCCGAATGGTTTCCAACTGACTGTCGCCCAGTTTCAGGCAAAATTTGATGCAATAGCGCTGCTCCAGTCGTTCCGTCATTTTCCTTGCTATGAAAAACCGACGAGAGCACTACACACTACTCATTCAATTGCTGCTTGCCAGCAACAGACGCTATCAACAGGCGAGAAAAAATTCACGCATGCGCACGAAGGTTCAAGGTCGGATCATGCAAGCACGCTTGATTCAAATGCATCAGGTTTCCGTAAATAAAAATAAGGTCGGATACTTTTCGAACAGACCTCGTATAGTATTGCAGTAATGTGGAAAAATCATTAAATTTCAACATAATTAAACTCCCACATTTGATTAAAATCATACACCTAATTAAATAAAAAATCCAACCTCTGTCTGCACGTTTTTCATAAATACTATAAATTCTTCACTTTCGCTTTCACCATATCTCAAAATAAAATCGTCAAAATAATTTTTCAGAAATTCAGTCTTCGATTTCTCACTAACAGGTAACTTGACGCGATTAATTATACTAATTACTAGCTGAAGTCCATAAACGATAATTAAAAGTGTGAAATACTGCAATCAAATTATAAATTATGTACATAGGCATTTGTAAGAATGCATTCTCTTACAATTTTCAATAAGGTTTTGTTCTTAATATTTTCTAAACACTTCATATACATTGCATACCCAAATAAACCAACAATAATAAAACATATACCAAGTCCTAGTATTTCACTATACTCTTTTAAACCATATTTTTCATTGGAAACTGTATGCCTTGATATCATTATTGATCCACATGTTGTAAATGCAATTCCTCCAAGCTGAAATTATTTTTCAAAAAATATTATTCGACAAAATCTTGTACTGGGTGGTGCACGCTACAGAAAATTGACAATGACAAGTATTGAGATTACAATAATTAAAGCATAAATTATAATATAAATTTATTTAATAAGTAAATTTTCTTTTGATCTTAATAAAAAATTAGTCGGATATATTAAATATGTGTATGTTAGAGTATGCGTAAAGCCAATCGCAAATTTATGAGCAAAATATGCATGGTCCACTGTATGGTGTAATTTTCACAGAGTAACTGAACGACTGTAATGACTACAGCTACTAGATAATACATATTGCTAATGCTCGTATCTTTCCCATAAGAGTAGGTGAAGGAAACACTGTGAAATGGAAATATCATTTCTGGATAAGTCTATCTCACACAAACACCCAACTTGGAATTATGCGCATGCTCCTAAACCTTGGCTACTATTGGCTAACGCTGACAGCTGTAACCGGCTGATGCAGTGAGCACATGGTTTGACGTTTGATTTAATTTCTGTTTGTACTTGTACTTCGAAGTATTTGTGCTCTTATGAAGAGAAAGCATATTAATAATTAACATAAAAAAATCTGATGTGGCCAGCACATAACCTCTCGCCAGATATATATATATATATATATATATATATATATATATATATATATATATATTTCTTTTTCTTTATATTCGTCATTTTTTCGCAAATTCCTTTTATATTCTTTTTTACGTATATTCAATTGCGTTGACTTTTTTTTGTATTTTCATGTACAAATATTTTTGACAGTACATACAAATATTTTTGACAGTGATATTTATGTGTCAATTACAAACATTTGAATTTCTTGCCTTCAAGTAGTTTGATCTGAGATTTATTACATCAAATTATTTTATATGCATTTCTTTATTTCTAAATCTATAGAAGATATAATAATGAATTTATATTTATCGAATAAAGAATTTAACGTTCTTTAATACAAATATTTACATAAATTTTCGATAAATAATATTTAGATGATTTTTTTCTTGTAACTACTGCTTCTGGTTGTTCAATTGTTACCAAAACTTAATCAACTCTTCTCATTATTGTTAGATTGAGGAATAAGTAATTAAAAATATATTTAGTCTTATAGTATTTGAGAAATCGTGGATCCAACATACACACACACACGCACACACACACACACACGCACACACACACGCACACACACACTCGAGTGCGAGTGCGCACGCACGCACGCGCACACGAACACGAGCACGCGCACGCACGCACGCACACGCGCACCCTCACGCACGAGCGCGCGCGCACACACACACATACA
Organism: Harpalus rubripes; assembly: GCA_963082715.1. Lineage (NCBI taxonomy): Eukaryota > Metazoa > Arthropoda > Insecta > Coleoptera > Carabidae > Harpalus > Harpalus rubripes. The sequence continues at coordinate 10,215,706 of OY720463.1, forward strand.
TACACATATACATACACCCACATACACATATACACACATACACATATACACACATACACACATACACACACATATACATGCACACTCACTCACACTCACTCACACTCACTCACACTCACTCACACTCACTCACACTCACTCACACTCACTCACACTCACTCACACTCACTCACACTCACTCACACTCACTCACACTCACTCACACTCACTCACACTCACTCACTCACACTCACTCACACTCACTCACACTCACTCACACTCACTCACACTCACTCACACTCACTCACACTCACTCACACTCACTCACACTCACTCACACTCACTCACACTCACTCACTCACACTCACTCACACTCACTCACACTCACTCACACTCACTCATACTCACTCACACTCACTCACACTCACTCACACTCACTCACACTCACTCACACTCACTCACACTCACTCACTCACACTCACTCACACTCACTCACACTCACTCACACTCACTCACACTCACTCACACTCACTCACACTCACTCACACTCACTCACACTCACTCACACTCACTCACACTCACTCACACTCACTCACACTCACTCACACTCACTCACACTCACTCACACTCACTCACACTCACTCACACTCACTCACACTCACTCACACTCACTCACACTCACTCACACTCACTCACACTCACTCACACTCACTCACACTCACTCACACTCACTCACACTCACTCACACTCACTCACACTCACTCACACTCACTCACACTCACTCACACTCACTCACACTCACTCACACTCACTCACACTCACTCACACTCACTCACACTCACTCACACTCACTCACACTCACTCACACTCACTCACACTCACTCACACTCACTCACTTACACTCACTCACACTCACTCACACTCACTCACACTCACTCACACTCACTCACTTTCACTCACACTCACTCACACTCACTCACACTCACTCACACTCACTCACACTCACTCACACTCACTCACACTCACTCACACTCACTCACACTCACTCACACTCACTTACACTCACTCACACTCACTCACACTCACTCACACTCACTCACACTCACTCACACTCACTCACTCACACTCACTCACACTCACTCACACTCACTCACACTCACTCACACTCACTCACTTCACTCACACTCACTCACACTCACTCACACTCACTCACACTCACTCACACTCACTCACACTCACTCACACTCACTCACACTCACT